>JAFIRS010000230.1:600000-842500 GCA_018342105.1 Gonioctena quinquepunctata | reverse complement strand
CTCCATTCCTCCATCCATTCTTCTCCATGTCTAGATACCACTGTTATCCATCCATCTTTCCTTTCTTTTTCCTTCTGTCCATTATCATTATCCCATTATTATATTTCATGCATTCTTTCCCTGTGCGTTCCTTTCTTCAAGTCTCATTCCTTCCTTTTCTTTCCTTGTGTGGGCTCCTCTTTCCTCTACTCGTGGGGCTTCTGTGTCCATGTCTTCCTCCATTGTATGATTCTGTCTGGTCCTGGTCTCTCTTGGGATCATTCCTGCTGTCTGTCTTCCTGTCCTCATGTGTCCTTGTGGTTCGTGTCTGTGTTTATCTCCATCTCCATCTCCACCCTCCATCTCCACCCTCCATCTCCTTTTTTCCCCACCCTCCACCCTTCCCATCTCCATCTCCTCTCCACCCCTCCATCTCCACCCTCCCCTCCATCTCCATCCCCCCATCTCCACCCTCCCATCTCCATCTCCATCTCCACCCTCCTCCATCTCCCCCTCCATCTCCATCCATCTCCATCTCCATCTCCACCCTCCATCCACCCTCCACCCTCCATCCATCTCCACCCTCCACCCTCCATCTCCATCTCCATCTCCATCCCCATCTCTCTCCATCTCCATCTCCATCCATCCCCTCTCCACCCTCCTCTCCATCCCCCATCTCCATCTCCATCCCATCTCCATCTCCATCTCCCATCTCCATCCTCCATCCACCCTCCACCCTCCTCCATCTCCACCCTCCATCTCCATCTCCCTCCATCTCCACCCTCCATCCCCTCTCCATCTCCCCCTCCCCCTCCATCTCCACCCTTCCATCCTCTCCACCCTCCCTCTCCATCTCCCTCTCTCTCCCCCTCCATCTCCCCCCTCCATCTCCATCCATCTCTCCATCCATCCTCTCCTCCATCTCCTCCACCCTCCTCCACCCTCCATCTCCATCTCCATCTCCATCTCTCCATCCTCCCTTCCATCCCCATCCACTCTCTCCTTCCATCCCCATCCTCCATCTCCACCCTCCATCTCCATCTCCATCTCCATCCTCCCCCTCTCCATCTCCATCTCCATCTCCATCTCCATCTCCCCCTCCATCTCTCCATCTCATCTCCATCTCCCCCTCCATCTCCATCCTCTCCATCTCTCTCCACCCTCCATCCCCCCTTCTCCCCCTCCACCCTCCTCTCCTCTCCATCTCCATCCTCCCCCTTCTCCATCCCTCCATCTCTCCATCTCCATCTCCATCTCCCCCTCCACCCTCCCCCCCTCTCTCCATCCTCTCTCCATCTCTCCACCCTCCATCTCCACCCTCCCTCTCCCTCCCCCTCTCCCTCCCCCTCTCCCTCCCCTCCCCCTCCCCTCCCTCTCCTCTCCCTCCCCTCCCTCTCCCTCTCCCTCTCCCTCTCCCTCTCCCTCTCCCTCCCTCTCCCTCTCCCTCTCCCTCTCCCTCCCCCTCCCCCTCTCCCTCTCCCTCCCTCTCCCTCTCCCCCTCCCCTCTCCCTCTCCCTCTCCCTCTCCCCTCCCCCCCCCCCTCTCCCTCTCCCTCCCCCTCTCCCTCTCCCTCTCCCTCTCCCTCTCCCCTCTCCCCCTCTCTCTCTCTCTCTCTCTCTCTCTCTCTCTCTCTCTCTCTCTCTCTCTCTCTCTCTCTCTTTCTCTATATATATATATATATATGAATTTAGAAATAGCGACTGAAAATTGGTATGAACAGTGGGGCATAACGGGGATCTTCAGTCAGCACAAGTGTTGAACTATGAAAAACGCTTTAATACGTTGGACCGAGCTTTCGTTTCAATTTTGAAAGTTCTTCAGGGTCCTGAAATATGTAAATTACATTATTGAGAAAAAAAATACTTAAAATGAAGGAAGTACTTACAGTAATCTGAGTGGTTGATTCATGAACATTAACTTAAAGAAAAAAAACGTAAAATATGTAAATATTTGTCGGAATGGTGTTATATCTTTGACGTTTCGAGTGACATTGAAGAATTTGAAGTGACAACCTATGATTAATTGTCAAAAAAATATAAAATATGTAGTGGGTGTGTTAATTTTTTTTTATTATATTCTTTGAAAATCATCAGTTTTAATCCATTTGTGAAAGATAACTATAGATTTTGCTAAGATTTTCGATATCTGTTTTTTGTTCATATTTTGATTGGATTTATTGATTTCAATCATTTCAAGAAATAATCTTTTAGAGAAATTTTTATCTGAATGTAAAACTTGTGCTTTTTCGAATGATATTTTATGGCCTGTTTCAATAGCATGTTGAGCTAATGCACATGATTTCTTGTTGAGTCTTATATCACTTCTGTGAGAGATAATACGATTATCCAAAGTTCTTGAACTTGTACCAATATAGTTTAAATCACAGTTGTTACATGGTATGCTGTAGACAACATTTGATTTCTTCAAATCTGGTGTGGAATCTTTTAACCTCTTATTTAAATTTCCAATAGTATTAATATTTTTTTGTGAAATTTTTATGTTACTTTCATTCTCGAATAATTTAATTATATTTGATGATAGAATTCCTATATTAGGAATTGAAAAATAAATTATCCTTTCATTCTCGAATAATTTAATTATATTTGATGATAGAATTCCTATATTAGGAATTGAAAAATAAATTATCCTTTCATTATTATTTTCTGAACTTTGATTATTTGTGTCATCATTATTAATTTGTCAATCAGAGTTGGTATTCGAAATAATTCTGTTAAGAAGTTTTTTGGGGTAAGAATTATCTAGTAAAATATTTCTGAGAATTTTAAAATTTTTGTTTTTTAATGTAGGATGAACCAACAACTCAATTCTTTTTTTCATACGAAGAATCAAATTCATTTTCATTTTTTTTTTGAGTGGAAGGAATGATAGTTTATGTATCTTTCAGAGTTTGTTGGTTTTATATACCAATCTGTGATTTGTGAATTGTTTTCTCTACGAATTATTCTAGTATCTAAAAACGGAATACTTTAATTTTTTTCTTATTCAATTGTGAATTGTAAATTTTTATTTTTCTCAAAATTTCATCGGATTTATCCATTGGTACTGCACATATAATATCATCTAGAAATTTTTTTGAAAATGGAACTTTAAACGTCAATTGTGGTAATATTTCTTCGAAGAGGTCATCCATTACATACGAAGCAATGATTGGTGAGATGGTAGCTCCCATAGGTGTTCCAAGAATTTGTTTGTAGAAATTTCCTTCGAACGAAAAAAACTAGATTTGAATATGAATTGAATGATTTCTAAAAATTTTGTTTGTGAAATATTACAGTTTTCTTCTATTTTACTCCATCTTTTAGTTATACTATAGTATAACTAAAATCTAATACTAAGTGTAGAAAGGGCAAACTAATTAGTTCACCCCGATAAGTTATTGCGTTCACCAAATTAAATTTCCTATAGAAAAATGATTCAATTTGTCAATAACTTGTCGTTTTCTGACATTGCCTATCAAAAATTTTTTTTTTCAAAAATTCAAAAGATATATAGTTTTTTATTGACGTTTCGGGACCTATATTTGCCCCCGTTCTCAAAATTTTCTTGATCTCCTTTAATTGTTTCAATAATTTGGATTTTTTCTTGCAGAGTCTTTCTCGCTTTTTCAACTGACGGGTGTCAATTGAGATCTGCCAAAAATGTTTGAGAGTGACGTTTTGCTCATTTGATATATGGGGTGTTTTTCAGATCAGTTTATCAGCATTCTACCATATCTCACTTCCTCTCCGAGTAGAAGTAACCATGTATGATCCATTTCAACAGAATTTGTTGAAAAGCAGTTGTTATTGAAGAGAAGAATACAGGCCGTTTCTTTCAATTTTCCCCTTTCTTGATGTTGTTCTTTCATCAATATTTTTGTCCTTTTCCATTCAATCGTATGATCGCCATTGGATGTGAGGATATGTTCTGCAATTTTTGATCCGGTTATTTGTGGATTTCTGATGTAACTCTGATGTTCACTTTGGCGCACTTCCAATGGTCTTGACGTTTCACCTATATAACTATCACCACACGAACAAGGTATGTTGTAAACACAGATTTGGTACTTTCTCCTGCGTTTTTTGTTATTTTTTGTGTTGCATGCATGCATTTTCCTTGAGAACAGATTTTATGAGGTTCATTTCTTCCTGTAGATTCTGGTTGGGATTGCAAAGTGTTTGGGCTCGATTATAGAGACATTTAACTATGCCTTTTTCACACTGGCATGATGGTTTGAGTTGTAGTGTAGATATCGATTGGTATGCGTCTTCTTTCTGTGTACAGATGTTTCCATTCGGGATGATGATTTTTGGATCATGCCATCTAAAAGGGGGAGTTGGTTGTTTTGTTCTGATTCTAACGTGAATTTGATCGTCGGTTCTTGACAGTTTATATGATCCAAGAAAATGTTTAATTCTTCTTCACTTCGATTCCAGATGGCGAAAACATCATCCACGTATCTCCACCATATTTTTGGACCATTGTGGAATGTTTCAACGAAGGATTCTTCAAAGTATTCCATGAATATGTTACTTAAAGTGGGTGACAAAGGAGAACCCATCGCCATACCAAACTCTTGTTGATAAAATTCGTTCTTGAATTGGAAATATGTTTTTTCTGTGCATAGTTTGAGTAATTCTATGATGGCACTGACATCCAGTTTTGTTCTTGTCTTCAGTGATGTGTCATTTTCTAATATTTCTTTCACGATTTCTAGAGTTTTATCAATAGGGACATTAGTAAACAAACTTTTGACATCAAAACTTACTAGAAGATTTTGAGAACGGGGGCAGATATGGTCCATGAAACGTCAATAAAAAACTATATAAAAAAGAATCTTTTGAATTAAAAAAAAAAAATTTTTTGATAGTCAAATTCAGAAAACGACGAGTTATTCACTAATTGAATCATTTTTCTATAGGAAATATAATTTGGTGAACGCAATTACTTATCGGGGTGAACTAATTAGTTTGCCCTTTCTTCACTTGTATAGATTTTCCTGATTATATTTTCACTTTCAGACAGTGGAAGGTTACCCAAAAAACATGTCAAGAAACGTTGTTCTTCCACAAAAAACCACATTCATTCAATACGGATTGTAATTATTCCTAACCAAAAGATTCTCTACCAACATGATAGTTTATTCGGGTGGAATACTCGGAAATAAATTCAACATCAAAAGAGATAAGTTTGGAGTTGCCTGGAAGACGTATCATTTTTCGGAAAGTTTCACGACATGGCGAATAGGGTGATTTTGTTTGTGGAGTTTCATTAGTGAATAAAGTTTAGGCGCTTGTGGATTCATTATTTTCTCTTTTTCGTCCAGAATTCAATGAATTGATATCCGTGTTTGGTTTTTCTTCTTGTTGGTAAAATAATGTGACATCGATTTGTCCGAAATTATGAACAGGATGTTCATAAAATCAGATGTGGAATCATCTGCGACTGAAAGATAAAGTTCAGTCATCGTTCAAGATAACCGCTTGGGGGTTATTCATGTTGAAAAGGGGGACATCCTCAACTGAAAATTGAATAGAAGGATTATTCTGAAAATTGAGAAATCCACGACAATAATGAAGTTAGTTTTCTGATATCTAACAGAAGAAAACAAATATTTCCCCGGCTGAAGACATAATGGTCATTGACAAAAAAAATTTGGCTAATATATTAAAATCTGAACTTTCAAAATTTCAAATAAAGCATAATAAAGAAACATTAATTGCAGAAGGAATAAAGAAGAGAATCACATACAGAGAACTTCAGATTTATTGAATTCAGATTCATTTGTAAAACTCAATCATAATCTCACATTGAAAAGGGAAACATTCTGAATTGAAAATTGAGTAGAAGGATTTTTCGGAAAATAAAAAAATCCACGACAATAATGAAGTTAGTTTTCTAATATCTAACAGAAGAAAACAACCATTTCCCCGGCTGAAGACATAATGGTCATTTACAAAAAAAATTTGGCTAATATATTAAAATCTGAACTTTCAAAATTTTAAATAAAGCATAATAAAAAAACATTAATTGCAGAAGGAATAAAGAAAAGACTATTACATACAGAGAACTTCAGATTTATTGAACTCAGATACATTTGCAAAACTCAACTATAATCTCACATTGAAAAGGAAAACATTCTGAATTGAAAATTGAGGAAGGATTTTTCTGAAAATTAAGAAATCCAAGACAATAATGAGTTCTTGATTAAGACTGGATTAGAGAATCGAATACCTATCTGAATGGAAATGCAAATTTCAATATCTATCAGATGTAGATATATTAGCCGATTTTTTTTTGTTAATATCACAATCAAAAGTACTTTTCAACGCTATCGCTGCTTTAATTCCTAGGATTTCTAGGCGATCAGTATTGTCAATTTCGGGTGAGAGGAAATATAGACCATACTATTTTACAAGCTTCTATTTAGTTTCCCCTGTTCTAAAATGCCATTTTCTAACGAATTACATTGGTTAAAAATGCAAAAACAAAAATCACAAAATTTGTTTTTTGGTGAAATTTCCAAATTTTGGGAACCGCGATACAGCGAATTTTTTGTGGGGGTTACTTTTTTCTGGCTTATTAAGAACTCATCGTGAGAATTAGCGGTTGTGCAAGAACTAAAAAAAACATCAATTAGATATTCGTAATGTGTATGAATATTGAATGATAAATTGTCATATAGATATAACTCATGGAACGTTATTGTTATGCCTTTCACATTCCACTGATCATTCAGCAGTATATTTTCCTTTATTTCTCGGGCCTGATCATTCCATACCAATATTTATGTTTACATTAATGCACATCCAGGCAGAATTTCTGGAAGATATCAGCTCGTGTAATTAATGTGACGTCAGCCATTCATACATCGAAACACAAATTCACTTGCACATTCAACGCAAATTCATTCGACGTCTGGGTTTCTCGGCTGTAAACCAACACAGGTTTCAGACATATGGGGAGTATCTTTGGTGGAGTTATTATGTAACAATGGTCGCGAACATACACAATTCGATGTGAGCTTGGAGTTTTCACATAATTTCAAGTTCGTCAAATGACTGTCGTTTAATTGTGCAAGTTGAAGCTGAGTATAAAGGACCAGGGACATATTTGAGTGGGAATGTTGTTATGGTTTTTTAACCGACAAAATCAAAAAGGAGGAGGTTCTCTAGTCGACGCGTATATTTAATTTTTTTTTATCATTTTTTTTATGTATGATCACGCATAACTTTTTACAGAGACGTCCGATTCCGATAATTCTTCTCTCAGTGGATAGGGTGTACTTCGAAGTTGGTCCCATTTGAATTTCAGAAATGAAATCCAGCCCTAAGGGTAGCAAAATGAAGGATATTGATCACTCACCCTCTGAATGCTGGTCCGTTAACCGATTCTATCAGGCATTCTGGGATCTTCGATTTGGATGATTCTTTTTTTTTTTAATTTGGGTATACCTCATAGTTGATCATATTTTAATTTGAAATGAAATGATCCACCCCTATGGGTAGAAAAATAGAGGATGATTGATTTTTCACTTGTGAACAGTGGCACGAATATGTAGTTGATATTGACAGATCCTCCTACATCCGTCACAATAATAATTACATCCTATGAAAGGATGGAATTATATACAAAAAGATGATATCAACTTACCAGAGCTCCTCCTGAACTAATGTAAGTAACTAATTTTGAGTCGGCGCCAAACAAACAAGCAAAAGATTTAGGTAAGGCGTAAAATGATGGCATCGAGTTGCGCGGTGACATTCTGATAATTTTTTTGAAGTAATTTAATGATCTTCGTTGATTGTTCGTTTGGCGCCGACTCAAAATTAGTTACTTACAGCAGTTTAGGAGCTTAGTTATTGAGACTAAGAAGGTTTATTTTATTTTTTACTTTTCAGTTCCGTATTTCGTCGGTTCGATTTTTTGTTAAAAAGTTATTATGTTTCGTATTGGTTTTCAGTATTTCAATTGGCTTAAACCGTGGATGTAACCCGGTATATCCAGGTGGGGTGAGATATTCCCCATTATATATATTTTTTATAAACTAAAAAAAAACTTTCATGATTTTTCATGTTTATTATATGTTGTAATAGCTGGTACCCGTGATTGCGTTTGCGTAGAATTTGTATTTTTTCCTATGTTTTTTTTGGGTTGTTCCATCTAGCTTATGCCTATGGCTTTGACCGTTTCCCGTTATCCTGTTTTCCCATTTCTTGTTTCCCCTCATCCCGTTTCCTGTTATTCCGTTATTCCGTTTTCCGCTATCCCGTTATCTCTTATCTCGTTTGGGTGGTATAATTGACTTGACAACGGAAATAATGCTTTCTGAGTATTACAAATTTACTAACAACCTCTTTTCACCCCTTTGGAGACGGAATTTTCGAATAAGCTCAAACACTATTTATTTATTCGTAACAGAGAGCCAAAACACATATTTTCATGAGCCTAGTTGAAAACTAACGGAACCCCTAAAAAAATTCCACCCCTTTTAATGGTTTAATTTCTAAAAACACTGTATCTGTAGCAAAGGCCTCAAATACAATTTTTTATCACCCCAACTTGAAAACTAATGGTACCCCTACAGAAAATTTCAACCCCCATTTCAACCCCTTTGGGGTTGAATTTCCAGAAATATGCTTTATTGTCTGTAGATATAGATAAATCTTATTGACAAAGTCTTGTTACATACAATTTAAAAAAGTTGCTTATGTCTATATACAAACAATTTTTAAAAAACAATTATTCATGGATAATATATATTCAGCCATTATCACAATTAAAAACAGAGAGAGAAAGAGAGAGAGAGACACATTCAAAGAGAATAATGTTATTATTGACAAAAGTTCAGAAGAATAAAAAAAAATTATCTTGTATCTACTAAACATCAATGTTGTTTTATATATCACAGCAATTACTTCTAAACATATGAGAATACAGTACATTGTTTTACAATTACACGAAACTATTTGCATGGATTGCCTCTACCAAGTCTCAGAATAGTACTCCTCCAAACTATAGTAAGCTCCCTTGAGTAATGCTTCTTTGACGAACTTTAGAATTTTTTTGAAAGAGGTTATAGCCTTTGAGGTGGGCCATATTGATATATTTTTATGCCTTCGTATATAATTGATTTTCTGGTCAGGTTCGAGGAAGGTATAGGAAGTGGCAGATTAAGATTATATGTCCTACGTGTTCTGTGATATAGCTGGAGATTATCCAAATTGTGACAATTTTTAAAGACTAAGCACCCGCTTGCATGAATAAATGGGAGATACCTTACATATATATCTTAACGCTCTCTTCTGTAGAACGAATATGCTATCGAACCTTTGTTGGCTTCACATGCCCCAGAAAGCAATACCGTATCTGAGGTGCGACTCAATGAGAGCGTAATACACTGTTTTGGCTGTTTTTGAACCAATCTCGATTGTAGCATTTTTTACTGCATAACATCCCGAGGCCAGTTTTTTACTGAGAGACAAGATGTGTTCATCAAATTTCAGCTTATTGTCAATAATCAAATCACGAAATGTTGTGTCGTGTTCACGTTCTAGTGGGTCATTACCAATGGTTACGCCTTCCATGTCATACTTGAAGGAGAGTAATTTGGTCTTATTAATATTCAGGGCGAGCGAATTTGAGTCTCACCAGTCCTTTTGGAAAGAAGTACCCAAATACCCAACTTCAACTTCAGAACTTTTACCCCCCTTCTTACTCCACTTTTCGCCCCTCTAGGGATGGAATATAACAAAAACATCACATAATGGTTATCTATGACATCAAAGAAATACGCTGTCAAAATTTCAGCTCTTTAGGTGCATCGGTTTTTTTCCCTTCCACGGATGCTGGTCTCGTCGCCAGCTGCACCTCAGCCTGTTGGGCTTTTTGTGCCTTCCGGTTTTGTAACCCTAGTCCCCTGTACCAGTCAATACAGGTTTTTTGCCGGTTGGCTACTCTATTATCAGCCTTGGATGTCCGATTATTGCTTGTCTTTTGCGTTCTAGTGCCTCGCATTCTGACAATATGCAGGGTGTCCCTGGACTTCCTCTCTTCCTTTCAAAAATGTATAGATGGGGTCGAAATATCACCAGTACTTTATATAACTTTTGTTCCTAAAAGCCTTCGTTACCAAGTTACGGGCCCTCAAAGTTACAAAATGATAACTGTTTTTCTTTGATAACTTTCAAAGTGAATATTCAAAATCATCTAAATTTTGGTGATTGACTAAACAAATGAATTCCTTCGATGAGCTTCATGCAGGAGTCAGTTGTTTTGCTACAAAGTCAGGAACGGACTACCCCCGATGGTCCACACCCCAAAACTTTGAAATGACTGGGATTTGTCAATATGTTTTAACAAAACAAGGTTACCTGGACAATTTCCTGAATAAAAGTACCCGTGTGGAAAATCGATCGGAGCAACGATTTTTGATAAAAATGCATTTTTGTTCGACGACATCCAACCTGAGATGTCTACCATTATTCAAAAAGATTGATTTGTAATGAAAATGGAAATGATAGGTACAATGTTCATAACGAATTTTTATCATGCAAACACGTTTACCTTACAAAACTCATGGTGTAAATAATCAATCGCAAGCCTCAAGAGCAAACAGAAATGCAAAATCCGCTACAAAAACTGCTCGATTTGACCCCCGTCTCCCTCAATACATTCTCTTAGTCGGCGCAAACACCCTCTCTGCACTTGAAATAGCATGCCAGGGTCGTTTCGTATGGCTTCACAATGTAATGTAATTATATTCAACAAGGCATCTCTGGTGTGGATAGGTGTAGCGTAAACGAGGCTTTTCAGATGCCTTCACAGAAAAAAAATCCAATGGATTCAAATCCGGAGACCGCGGTGGCCATCAATATGGCCCACCTCTACCAATCCATCTATTGGGGAAAATCTGGTTCAGATGGTCCCGCACAATCAAACTGAAATGAGGAGGAGCGCCATCATGCATAAACCACATATCTCTTCGGGTTTGGAATGGAACATGTTCCAAAAGTCAATTCAAATCGTTCTGAATGAACTCCAAATAACGTTCTCCATTCAATCGGTCATGTAGAACGAATGGTTCTATAAGATGGTCTCCTATGATACCACCCCAAACATTCACGTTGAATTCCTGTTGGTGTTTCGTTTGCAATATCCCATTGGGATTTTCTTTGGCCCATATGTGGAGATTATGAGAGTTGATTACTCCATCTCTACTGAAACCTGCTTCATCAGTGAATGAAAGTAATAAAAGTCATATCCTCTCTTTGCTTATCCAGGAACCAATTGGCATATTCCAGTCGTGCTGGAAAATCTTCAGGTGTCATGGCATGTACCTTCTGGATGTGATATGGGTGGAGCAGTTGTTCCCTAATTATTCTATGAATAGTGGACTTGGATGTATGGAACTGTTCTGATAGGTTTCTGATGCTCATTGAAGGATTATCAGCGATAGTTTCCATAATATTTTTCTCCAATGCAACGGTACGCACAGCCCTAGGAACGCCCTCACCACTTCGTTTTGGCAAAACCGAACCTACAATAATATCGAAATAAAACAACAGGCTCCAATTAATTATCCATTAGACACGCTCAAACGTTTCTCTTGCCGGTAACGTTCGATTGGGAAAATGCTCGGAATACAGATGACGGGCTTCTGCATCATTACCATGCTCGTCCATACAATGCATGCATATTTCATATTCGTTGAATGTAAACTGTTCGGCCATATCAAAACACCTCAAACTGTCCTATTAGAATATTGACAATACAATGACAACGCACCACTCAACAAAACAAAATCGCATTCCAGTTGTCATTTTTTATCCACACTAACTTTATTTCTTTCTACAAGGTGTTTTTGTCAACATCTGTGGAAGAAATGGAACATAAATTTATTCACCGGATATTTTTCACCTATTCATGTGCAGCCGTTTTTGTAGTTTATTCGTTTGCTTTTTATTAGTTATGTCTTCCGATGTGCGTTTTTTCAGCTGAATTTATCTTCGGTTTGAAAATTCAAATAAAATGGACAAAACAGAAATGGTATCCAGGGAATAGAGAAACAAAGCGAAGGGAAGATTGAAAAAATTTTAGAAAACGACGCCACGTGCAAAATTTTAGGAGAAAGGAAATTCAAGATTTTCATGAATACAAGGTAGTTTGTCTACAATAAACTAACCAATTCAACCTCAAGAGAATTTCGACACAAATAAATAGGAGAAAACAAGATTACCTTTTCTGTACTCCACATAAAACTGTTTCCAAGCTGATTTCTGGGGATTTGTATGGTTCCTTTTGTAATGGAGAGTCCCTGAGAGTAGTGGATGAAGAAAGATTTCAGATTATTGGCATCTATTGCATCAGCGACAGTTCCAGCTCCAGGTATAAACTTTTTAGTGCACTTCACAAACTGAATCACTTTACAACATAACTCATATACATCTGAAGAACTCTATTTATTTTGGTATTGAACTATAAAAGAATTCTTCGAATCAAAAGAAAGAAGTGAGGTTATATACAATATCCTACACTGTTTTTTATTATTTATGAAAATTTGACAATTTTCTCCAAGTATAAGTTATCCATCGTAGGCCAGGTTAATATACGTTTTTCTGAATAAAGGAAATAATTGTTTTTGATAATTTTGGTTTATTTTCCACAATGATCTGCAATATCTTATTTATAAACACTGAACTGAAATAGTTCGAGTTAGACATCAAGACAAGGCAGTGGCTCAATTGCCAGTACCGGCTCCTGAGACGAAGGCGTACCCACTGAGTTTAGTCGTGGTAAGAAAGGGTAATAACAATTGGCAGCAACGTGAAGGGAAAACAGTGACGTTGGCTAGCAATTATTATTTCATAACAATTAGCTATTATCATATCACAATATAACAATTGGCTTCCCATTTCGGAGCTGAATTGCCTACATAAGTATAAGAGGTATATCAAAATCGAAATCAAAATATTTATACAGGGAGAAAATATTTGAAAAAACGTGGGGAAAAAAAACAATTATTATTTAAAAGCTATTATTATTTCATAACAATATATTATACAGGGCGAAAATAATTAGCTATCAATATTAAAATATATATATATATATATATATATATATATATATATAACAATTGAGTATTGGGGTGTGCAGCAAAAGAAAAAGTGTACTCTTTAAAGTTTGTCCAAACTTTCGGAATGTTTTATTTCCATCTTCAGGGATACTACAATGAAGAATTGAACAATAAGTGTGTCATTCGGACCTTAAGGTACTAATAACTTACAGCTTTGTTGAGATTAGTTTCTATGTTGTTTATGAATGTTCTTCATGTAAAGTACGGTGTAATATAAGTTCTGAATTTGAAGTTGGAAACACATTTTTAAAATCGTCAACCAATTATACACATTAAAATTTATTGAAACGTTAATAATTAAAAAATTATATATATATATATATATATTTATATATATATATAGGGTTTTGGAGCAGAACTTCATGTATGAAAAATCATCCCACTGCACTATCGCAAACTACGCTCAGTTAAGTCTATATTGAAGTAGATTATATTCTTGAATTTCGACCTCGAATCTTTGATGGAATCAGGCAAAACCATTACAACTTCACTAAATGTGAGGATTGCTGGTGACTCATTCAAAAGACATAATCTTTAAAAAACGAACTTCGTAACCATCTGATCAGCTTTTATTAACAACAGCTACATCTTTCCTGCCACATGACTTTCCAAAAACTTTTGTGATAATAAATCCAGCGTTGAGAACACATTTGGCAGATATTTGTGTCGAATCTCAAATCCCCATCTGATGAATAGTCTTCTAAAACAATGTCTCCAATTTCGTCATGTGAGGATTCTCCTTGATAATCTCTCTATTTGGCTTATTTATTTATTTTTGCAGACAGTTTACTCTCTTTCAGCCTCCTTTTCTCTTCTCATAAATTTTTTCAGGAGTGTCTATACCTATCATGCATCAACCTCTTTTCCTTCCTCGGTTGCTAGTTTTTTTCTCGCAGCTGCTTTTGGGAAAGGTTTTATCTTCCCCGGAGATAAAAACGTTTTCTTTTCCACTTTTCTGAAACTCAAATCGGTGATCCCACCAGCAGTGTTTTCAATAGTAGATGGCTGATGGGAGTTATCAGGTGTGGTTGGAGATTCGATCTCTATTTTTTCCTGCAAAATTTTGAGGTCATTTAATTAAACTTTGTCACTGTGGAGACTTGTAGCCTTTGGCTTTCTGATACAATCTTAGATGTCGATGCATGAAGCCCGAAAACCAATATTTGGTAGCGCTTTTACCTTCCACCCATTCTGCAGGAACCGTCAAAGAATTTTTTACCGTATATTCATAAGCTAGCCTAAACTCTAATAAAGAATTTTTTACCGTATATTCATAAGCTAGCCAAACTCTAATAAAGCTTCGGATCTAAGACTAGTAAACATGGTGAGCGCAATTGAACAATTAATTGAAAAAGCAGTCTATAACCAATTAGTAGATTATATTTGGAATAATAAACTGTTGAGTAAATACCAATCAGTGATTAGAAATAAACTCAGTTTTGGAACAGCAGTTCAGTGTGTACTTGATGATTGGAAAATATGCCTAGAAAAAAATGAGACTACTGTTGCATTATTTCTGGATCTTCAGAGAGCTTTCGAAACAATACACAGAAATAGATTGTTACGAAAATTAGTAGCAGTAGAAAAAGATGGAATAGTCTTGAAATGGCTGGAAAGCTTTTTGGAACACAGAAAACAAAAGCTTAGGATAAATAATAAAGTATCAAATGAAATAGAAGCTCCCTGTTGTTTCTGTTGTATGTCAATGATTTTTTTATGTGTGTATGTGAAGCTTTAACTATACACACATCTGTTTGTCAGCTCCGAATTGAGTTTGAAAATCATTTGGATTGAATCGACTGAAATTTATCAAAGTGTCTACCCAGTGTTAAATGCCGTTTCTCTACAAGTTGAAATATACAAATTGTGCGTACTTTCCACGTCCGACTTTGTATTGAAATTTATATTCTGCTGTCAGTGATAACGCTAAACAAAACTCAAAAACGAACAAAGAAAAAAAAAACTTTAACAGAGATTATCTCGAAAGGTTCCAATCTGCTCTAAAGGTGACCATAAACTTAGCCTGCGGTCCGGTAAAATGTCAGATTTGGATAAAGCGATACAAATCATTCTACTAAAAATTGAAGATTTAAAAAATACTGTGGCAAATTTGGAAAGGGAAAAAAGTGAAATCAAAGAAGAATTAGAATACCCCAAAAGAGCCCAGAACAAGAAGAACATTGTAGTATTTGGACTAAAAAAGAAGAGAGAGGAAGTTGTCGCAGAAATCTTGTGCGAGGATCTCAGAGACTTGCTTGGTGTGAACCTGGATACAAAAGATTTTGTTGACGCTCACCCACTAGGCAAGTCGGACGTTTGTCCGATTGAAATAGAGTTTGTCTCAAACATAAAAAAAGAGAAGTTCTAGAAAACTGTAGCAGGTCGAAGGGAACAAATATATCCATTGCTCATGATCTCACACTGACACAAAGGAATGAGAACAAAATTCTTAGAAAACATCTCTACCTCGCCAAATAAGAAGGAAGTCATAAGGAGTATTACATAAGGAGGAATGAACTTATCGTGGATGGAGTATCCATCGGGATCGCAAAGAGTTCCTACTACCCCACGGATTCCTGCAACTGAGAAACTGGTACCTATGGTTAACGCTCTGCAGGAGAAACCAAGAACTCGTTCGATCAACAAGAATTAGCCGATCTGAAATGGTAACACAATTAAAAGACTGTTTAGTTCCATATTTTTTTAATTGTTCTCTATATGATAATCAATATTCTTTATTTATATTATTAACATTTATTAGCTTTATTATATATTGAAATATGCTCTGAAATGATCTCAAATGGATTCATATATACGAGATTTTCACAATGAAAAATTATCAACATACCCCGTGAATAACTCTCAAGAAACGAAAGAAATATTGAAAATATATTGTAACTCCCAAAATTTCAAAATAATTCATAATAATATACGAAGTATTGGAAAAAACCTAGATGAATTCAAAATCTTCACTGAAGGACTTGATACCTCATTTGATTGCATTGTTCTTACTGAAACTAGACAAATTCACGATTCTTCAGTTTTCAACATCGAAGGATATAAAACTATATACAACCAGGGAAGTTTCAACCAGAATGATGGTGTTATTGTGTTTATTAAATCCAAGTTATACCAATCTCACAATCTCATTGAACTTAATGGTAGCTTTCTCATTAAACTTAAAGCGAAATCTGGAAATACGGTCTTTTGTATACACGCATTTTACAGATCCCCCGTAAGTAATGTAGATACCTTTTTGAATGAAATGAACAATATACTTAGTCAAGACAAAGATGACTCCCATTGTAATTTGTTTTTAGGAGATATTAACATTGATCTTTTAGTCGAAAGTGATGATTTAAGAAATTACCTAGATTTATTATGTGAAATTGGTTACCGCTCAGCAATCAATATACCAACCAGAGTTCAAAAAGACTCAAAAACGTGTATAGATCACATCTTTATCAATGCTAAAAATAATAATTATGATTAACTTTTTCCTATTACAGTGGGTACTACTATAATGGATCATTATACAACTATATTACAGATAGTACTGAATAAAAAAAAAGGAAGAGGACATTATGATAATAAAAAATATTTTGAGATAATTGACAATAATAAGCTGGTAGAGTCGATTAAGGATATTGATTGGGACGAATTAATCGAGCAGCAACATGATCTCGATACTACAACAAACACATTTCTTGAAAAAATACTCAAATCTGTAAAAAAATCCAAAAAATATATCAAAATGAAAACTAGGGAAAAAAAAGGAAAAAATGGATAACAAAATCTCTGATTAACACCGTTAATAAAAAAAAAGATCTATACCACAAGTGGCAAAACACTCCAAACAACGAGAAATTAAAAAATGATCATCTAATATCGAAAAATGAAGTTGAATATTTGATTAAAGAAGCAAAAACCAAATATTGCAAAAATCGCGTGGAAAACGAAAATAATATGTCAAAAAAACTCTGGAGCACGGTAAATGAAATAATAAAAACTCCTGAAAAGAATGAAATTATTAATATCGAGAACGAAAATGGTGATTTGGTAAATGACTCCAAAGAAATGACAAATATATTTAATATTTTTTTTGTGAATGTAGGGAAAAACTTGGCATCAAAAATCAACAGGAATCCAAACTATAATGCTAAGAAGAAAATTTCACTAGATTCAATCTTTCTGGAACCAACAAATGAACTTGAAATAATGAACACGATAGCCCAACTAAAAAACAAAAAAGTTCCGGGATATGTCGGTCTGAAAGCAGAAACATCGAAAGCATATGTAAACCACTAGCATACATAATCAACAAATGTTTCGAACTGGGTCACTTTCCGAATGCTTTCAAAATATCAGTGGTGTCACCCATATACAAAAATGGAGGAAAACAAAAAGTGACAAACTATAGACCAATATCCCTAATAACAGCTCTCAGTAAAGTAGTTGAAAAAATTCTAAAGAGTAGATTAAATACATTCTTGAACAAATATAACCTTCTATCAACATCCCAGTTCGGCTTTCGGGAACATAAATCAACACAAGACGCTATTCACGTTTTAACCAATGATATTTACGAATGCTTAGACAAAAACATTCCATGTTTAGGCGTATTTGTAGATTTGAGTAAGGCTTTCGACACAGTTGACCATACTATCCTTCTAGCCACGCTAAATGATATAGGAATACGAGGTGCAGCACACGACGTACTTAAAGATTATCTGACAAATAGAAAACAGAAAGTACGAATCCGAAGTGAGACAAGCTCAGAAGAAATGATTACTTGCGGTGTGCCTCAGGGCACAGTGTTGGGACCGATGTTGTTCACGATATACTTAAATAACTTATTCTTACAAGAAAATTCAGGAAAAATTTCAAGCTTTGCCGATGACACAGTCATTGTTTATGAAGCAAATAATTGGTATGAATTGAAGACAAAAACCGAAAATGATCTGAATAAATTGAAAGATTGGTTTGATAGCAGACTTCTCTCAATTAATTTCACCAAAACTCACTACCTGCCATTCAGCAGTACAGAAATGCTTCTTCCAAATTTTGACTTAACCATTCAACAAAATTTTCATATTGAATCTGTCGAAAAAATTAAATACCTAGGTGTTTTCTTGGACCCCCACCTGAGATGGGATCAACATATAATATACCCCACAAAAAAGTTACGCTGTATTCTGTATAGATTTAAGCAGGTAAAAACATATCTCGATTTGAAACAAAACAAAAAAAATGTATCAAAGCTTAGTAGAGTCTCACTTGAATTATGGGATTATAGGATGGGGAGGGGTTTCGAGAACCTACTTGAATATGCTTAAAATCTCGCAAAAAAGGTTTCTAAGAATGATACTGAATAAAGATTATAGATACCCTAGCGACTCTCTATATGCTGAAACAGAAATGTTAGATATAAGACAGCTTTATTCCATTCAAGAACTCATCATGCAACACCTGAATAAAACCCAGCTGAATGTACTGACACACTCTTATGCTACCAGACAAAAACATAAATATGTCACCCCATTTATGAAAAAGGCAATAGGCCAAAAAAGCTATCATTATATTGCTCCAAAGCTATACAACTTCCTACCTGACTCTCTGAAAACTGAAACTTCCTGTGTGCTATTCAAAAAACAGTTAAAAAAATTCGTAAAGGAAATTGGAAGAAAGGAAATTCATAAAATGATTGAATGAATGAATTTTTTTAATATGAAGAAGGAAATATAATACAAATACTTCAATTATCATGAAAATGAATATGTACCAAAAATCGAAATAACAAAACTGAAACATCTAAATTTTATTGTTATTATTTTACATTTATCTACATCTATTAACATTTAATTACTTTTGGATTATTATTATCATTACCAACATTATTATAATTAATTATAACATTTCATAGCTCGTTGTTTGTACATTGATAATATTTATATTTTATATAGTGTTTTATACTACTTGTTATAATACTTGTTTTACCAAAATATTCACCCACACACAGGGCTTGCCCTCAGTGGGATAACAATTTATTCATCTATACTTCTCTGTACTCTATTCATTGTATTGTCGTGTTCATGTTCGATGTTATAATTGTATCATCTGACTTTATCTGTAAATCGAAATGATGAATAAATATTATTATTATTATTATTATTATTTGTCCGAGATAGTCGATGAGAGCTCAGTTCATTCATTTGCAGATGATACACTGATTTATTTCTCATGTAATGATCACGTGAAACTTACAGAAACCATCAACAAAACTTTAAACTCTATTTACAGTTGGTGTTGTGCTAATTATTTGAAGATCATTGTTGAGAAGACCAAGTACATGGTAATAAGTAAAGAAAAAAAATCAGAAACTTCTGTAACCAACATTTTGAGATGATGTTAGGTCCTGATAAGGTGAAACGGGTCAACCAATTCAAATACCTTGAGGTTCATGTGCATAGGGGGTTACATTTCAAAGAACATTCCAACTTCATTATAAAGACGATAACATTTAAGATACATTCTCGTTGTGCCGCATATTTGTCAAGGTGGACAAAAATTTCAATGTACAATTTATTAATAATGGACTAAATGAAGGATTTATATAAACACCCCAACAAATGAACTTGTAGGAAAGTTTTCATATCAGCAGAAAAGATTTGTGCTTCACGAAAACTGGGACTAAACTCCATGTTATCAAAACCATTATCTTGTGGCTTCTTTAGGTACTGTCTCTTTTTAAAGTTTGATTTTCGTTATTTGATTTTTTTATTACTTCTTATGCTCATGTTGCTTCATATCACGTCAGCAAGTGCTTGCTTTAGAGCATTAGGGACCAATTCCCTCTCGGTTTTCTTCCTACAACATCTTGGCATATTTGTATTTTCCAATCCGAAATTCAATAAATTCAATTTCAGGGAGACAGCGGACAGACCGGAGAGAGTCTGGACAAACGTGGTAGAATTATAACCTGACTTTCAAATGAATCTAAAACTACACCTGAGAAAATGAGCTTGAAATAATTATTTACTTGCTCAATAAAGCTAACACAAATTGGAGAAAATTTTACATCAGACTTAGAGAAAAAAAAACAATTATTGATATTTATTTCTCCACTTGCCAGCCACTAATAACTGACACAGCACACCAAACATAAGTATAAGTTGATATTGACCAGTCTAATCTAGAGAAAGCATGTGATAAATCTGTATGGCCTATGGGAGCTCATGTGAATCGCTTTTTTTGGAAAAAAAATAGAGGGAACTCCGATCCCTAGTCTAGAAAAAGTCTCCGATCCAGGAAGAGAAAATTTAACTCTATTCCATTTGAATGTACGTAAACTATCAAACAAAATTGACAGATTTTCATTGTTTCTTGAAAATCATTCCTTTGACATATTATGTATTTCAGAACATTGGTTAGATGATTGTAGTTTAAAACTCTGTACCTTACCAAACTACGAGTTGGTAGCGCATTATTGTAGGACGGAGCACATCCATGGTGGAGTTGCCATTTTTGCAACAAAAAAAGTCAAATGTAGACCCTTATCACTATCAGATTTTTGTAAAGAAAGAGACATAGAAATATGTGGCATTGAGTTACTTCCTTTGCACATTGCTGTCCTCACTCTACAGTGCTAGTCAAAAGTCCCCTCCCCCCCTCGTATCTTTTGAACGGGTATACTTATAATAATGAAATTTGGAGGGTGGAAATAAACGGATGTAGGCTTCTCAACTGGTCATAACAGGTGACGCAATAGTCATAAATGACGTCACAAGGCCACTGTGACCAATAATTTTAAATGGGACCCTATGGCAAGTGACAGCTCGTTTGAAAGGTATTGAAAATACCTATTCAGTCATACCAATTTTGTTTGGGTTTCGGCTGATTTTGATTGATAAATTGAAGAAATACGAAAATTATAGTTTCGCATTTAATCAATAAAGATTTTAAAGTACGCCTCTGGTTAATTGTCAAAAAGGTTGACGTTTTTGAATTCTCTACTTGTCAAAAGTGTTTATACCTTGAAAATTTACCTAAGCTATTGTTTAACGAGACGTTTAAGTGTTTACATAGGCAAAATGGTACGTACTGTAGCCGACAAAGTAGCAGCTATCTTAATAATTGGTGAATGTAGAAACAATTTCCATGCAGCGGAACGACTGTTTAATGAGAGGTACCCCGATCGCCCTATATCGAGGGTTTATTTGAGGGAGCTTCTTCGGAAGTTTGAAGCATCAGGTAGTGTTCAAGATGCCAAACGATCTGGTCGACCAACAATTAGTGATGACAAAAAATTGGCACGACTGTTTAATGAGTGTTACCCCGATTGACATAATTGGAGAAATGGTAGTAAACCCTACTTCTTCCATAGCCCAAGTTGCGTCTATCTGTGAAGTCAGTCAAGGACAGTACATAGAGTGTTGGCTAAAACAAATTTCATCCATACAAATTAAAAATGGTGCACCAACTTTCAGATGATGACCCCGACCGAAGACTAGAATTCTGTGAAACTATGTCCAATAAAATGAACCAACAACCAGGCTACATACAGACAATTTGTTTTAGTGACGAAAGTACTTTCTTTCTCAATGGAAATGTTAACACTCAAAATGTGAGGTATTGGAGTGACACAAATCCTCACATCTTTCGTGAAAAACATACTCAATTTCCAGAAAAAGTAAATGTTTGGGCAGGTATTTTGGGAAACCACATAGTTGGGCCTCTTTTTCTCAATGCTAACTTAACCGGTAAATTGTATCTGGAGATGTTACAAAATGATATTGAGGCGTTAATTCTTGAAATTCTAGAAGATAATCCAGATGAATTCGACAACTTGGAAATAACGTTTCAACAAGATGGTGCTCCTGCACACTATTACGGTGCAGTAAGACGTTACCTAGATGAAGAATATCGTGGTAGATGGATTGGACGACGAGGTTCGATCGAATGGCCAGCTCGGTCACCGGACCTTACACCATTAGATTTTTTTCTATGGGGTACTTGAAATCTAAGGTTTACGCTACAGCACCTGACAGTATTGCCATTCTGAAACAACGAATTGTTGAAGAATGTAGGGCAATTTCCGCTGACACACTGGGACGAGTACGACAAGAGTTTAGCAATAGGATGCATTACTGCCAGGAAGTAGATGGAGCACATTTTGAACACTTATTATAAGAACTGGTTCTTAAATCTTTATTAATTAAATGCGAAACTATAATTTTCGTATTTCTTCAATTTATCAATCAAAATCAGCCGAAACCCAAACAAAATTGGTATGACTGAATAGGTATTTTCAATACCTTTCAAACGAGCTGTCACTTGCCATAGGGTCCCATTTAAAATTATTGGTCACAGTGGCCTTGTGACGTCATTTATGACTAATGCGTCACCTGTTATGACCAGTTGAGAAGCCTACATCCGTTTATTTCCACCCTCCAAATTTCATTATTATAAGTATACCCGTTCAAAAGATACGAGGGGGGGAGGGGACTTTTGACTAGCACTGTATACAGATCCTCTTGCGTTTCGGACTGCACCGATTTCTTTTCTAATTCAGAGCAAATTCTGAGCAATGTCTGCAGAAGATTTGAAAAAGTTATTTTATTGGGAGATTTCAACATTGACTTTCTCAAATCGTCGTTAAATTTGTCGAACCTCATCTGTTTAACCAACTCGCTCGGTCTAGATGCATCCATATCTCAATATTCCAGGGTTGATAACGGCTCTAAATCTTGTATAGACAACATCCTCACGAATCTTGAGAGTGAAACATACGAGAGTGGCATTATTGATCCTTGCCTCTCTGACCACTATGCCCAATATATCACCATTAAAAACGTTTCTTTTGTAACTCCCAAACAAAACCTCAGAAAAAAAATCACTCCTGCTAGCATGGAAAACTTTAAAAATGCCTTACAAAACACAAGTTGGGACCCATACTACAGTGGTAGAACGGCCTCTGACAAAGCCAAATTTATACTGCATATATGCAAAGAGCTTTCCGTGTCCCATTTTCCCTTATCTAAAACGTATGGCAAAAAAGGAAACCCCATAAAATGGTTCAACGACGATCTTAGGAAAATGAGAAACACACTGGAAACTATCAAAATCATTCGTGACTCCACAAATAATACAACTTTTAATGATACTTACAAACAAATGACCAGAGAATACCAACATGCAATTGAATCTACAAAGAAAAAATCTTTCAATAATTTCTTGAATAATTCTTCTAATAAAACAAGGGACAGCTGGAAACTTATTAATTTTGAAAGAAACAAACACTCCACCAAAAATGTATCTGAAAGTTTATCAGCCGATCATCTCAACAACTATTTCTCGCAGGTCGCTGATATAATTATTAGACAGTTGCCTTTAAACGATGATAATTACTATTATGATGGATCAATTCCTGATTCGTTGAAGCCCAAAGTGCCAGGCTCATTCTTCTTTGAACCTATATTCCCTCATGAGGTAAAAAGTGCTATTCACCAGTTGAAAAATACCTACTGCTTTGACATGTATGAACTTAACAGCAAAATAATCAAAGAAAATTCCTTTTCACTAATTGATCCTCTCACTGATTTATTCAATACATGTATTGTGGATGGTATTTTTCCTGACGAGCTGAAACTCACCAAAGTTATACCTATTTTTAAAAAGGGCGATAGAGAAAACCCTGAGAACTATAGGCCAATTTCTATTGTACCCTACATTGGCAAGATCTTTGAAATCATATTAAAGCAAAGGTTGAACAAATATTTTGAGAAACTATTAAGCAATAATCAATTTGGATTCCGTCAACAACGATCTACTACTCATGCAATAGCAAGGGTTGTGAGAGAGATAGTCGAGGGCTTTGAACAGGGTAAACTAACAGGTGTAACATTATGTGACCTGAGCAAGGCTTTCGACTGTGTCTCTCACAATATCCTGGTGAATAAGCTCTCTCAATATGGAGTACGAGGGGTATCTTTAGAACTAATTGAGTCTTATCTCCAGAATAGGAGTCAATGTGTTACTATCAATGAAACAACCTCCCAGCTTAATCTGGTTAAAACAGGCGTACCCCAAGGCTCGGTTCTGGGGCCACTTCTATTCATAATTTATACCAATGATTTTTTTTGTCATATGTTGCCTCATTTAGGTATTGCTTTTGCTGATGATAGCTCTCTTATAAGCTCTGAAAACAGTTATGAATCGCTATTAAATTCGATGAAATCAGCTGAAAACCTCGCCCAAGAATGGTTTACCCACAACTTATTAAAATTAAACAAAGATAAGACAAAACATATTATTTTTTCGACAAACAATAAAGTAACAGTAGGTGACCATGCTAAACTTTTAGGATTAACTATTGACGATAGTTTATGCTGGGAACCACATATCGAAAATACCTGTTCCAAATTGAGTACTCACAATTTTCTTCTGAGAAAACTGAAATCGTTTGTTGATAAAAATACCCTTCTTTCTGCGTACTTTGCTCTTATCCAATCATATATCAGCTATGGATTGACCCTTTGGGGAAATTCCTCTCCCTCTGAAAAATTGTTTAAAATTCAAAAGCAATCCATTAGAATAATCTGTGGTGCGGGTTATAGGGATTCTTGTCGGCCATTATTCTGCCAACTCAGTATTATGCCTCTACAAACTCTGTTCATTTATCAGACTTTGCTCGAGATTCATGAAAATAAAGAAAAACTCCTGACTAACTCAAATTACCATGACTATAATACACGCAACGCGAATCTGATCAGGTCTCAAAGATTTAAATATAATAAGTCTCTCAAAAACTCAATAAATGTTGATCTTTACAATATACTTCCTACCACACTAAAAAACAAAAACCAAGCTACGTTCAAGAACTCTATCAAAGTGATACTGCAGAAAAAGTGTTACTACACTATCGCTGAGTACATGGCTGACCCACCCGGGATGTGATTTGATCCAACTATCTTATCTTATACTATGTGTATGGTTTATCGTAATGTCTACATATGTGTACACGCAATATTTTATTTTTATTGTTATTTTATTTTTATTGTTATTGTATTTCAATTGTGAATTATTATTTTCTGTATTTATTCAATTGCTACCTGACTTGCTACAAATGTTTTTTAACATAACGTAGTTAAATAAAGATCTATCTATCTATCTATACAGGTTCTCTTTTGACATCCGTCACGAAATCTGAGCATGTCCACTGTCTCCCCGGTCTCCCCTATCTACTACAAAAATACATTATAAGTGATGATAATGTCTCTATTATTATTCCATGAAACTCAAAGCTCGTCGGCTTTTCACCCTCACTAAAATTTCATATTGACCTAAAACTTCGCAATCAAATAGGAAACTTCTAATGTAAACCACCAGCGCAATAAAGCCTTCGTTACCACTAGCAGTTATGATTTGATTGAAATTGTTCATTGTTGAGTTTTCTCAGAATTACTTAACGATGTTTATACAACCGACCGGTACGTAGAATTATATAGAAATTACTTGGAATTGATTGGGCATTTACCTTTGATAAGAGTTGATTCCACAGAGGCTCTATTACAGGAGCTCTGAAAGGATATTAAACGGCTTCATAGTTGATAATAAATATCGGTTTTCAAATAACGCCGCCGTAAGAGCATTTCGAGGTGGAAATTGTTATGGAGAATCCCATAAACGTAAGTTACGACATCCTCCAAACAGTTAATATCCTTGGAGGCGGTCTCTGTGACTAGGAATTAGTCGGTTAGTTAATTAAGTTTCTCAACAAGAAACCCTAGTGGTAACATTCGGGAAGGTTTAACACATACAAATGATTTCCATAATAATGACGTCATTGGAAAATTGCTCTTACAGTCCGAGAGGGAGCTATTTCCATAATAACTACGTCATCCGAAGACGACAAATGTCGGGGTTCTATTGTTTTTAAGCACTCACAAGTCTTCAACATGGGTTATATTTCATATTGATATTTAAATCGGATTATTGAAGTTGAAAAATCATTGAAGTTAATTGAACCAGCTCCAGTATTTTCTTGAACTTTGTTATATTCAATCATTCAAAATCAGAAACAAGTGATGAGGTAGCTGATTTTTCAAACCTCAAATCAATGTTTTTTTGCAAAATTTCAGTTTTTACAAATTAAGTCCTATTCGAAAAATAAATATGATTTGAGGGTCTTCGTGGCCGCTGAATATGGATATACAGTGTACCTCACTGTAGATTTCACGATCGTCAGATATACCGAGGATGAGTCTAAATCTCTTCTGGGGTTGACCTGAGTGACATACACTGCGCGCCAGGGGTATGGATATACCGATTTTTGCGAAAAATTATATAAGGGGGCGAGATAGGCTCAAAATTCTTACGGATTCGTGATCAGGACATCAACTCCAGTACCATTTGGTCCAAGAGCCCGTGAACGGAAGACCTACGTCATACTATGGAAGTTGAAATTTTTTCTGCGTAAGTACCGCGGTAAGAACGTTTGAGTCGTGGTGGCTTTGACAGATACCAGGTAGTAATGGTGCATACATTTTCTGCAAAATAAAGTCATAGTATGAATTACAGAATTCTACACCGATAATTACGGAATTTGTCTCACTTTCCATGGAAACACCCCCGTAGCTTTTCCGCAGGAAGTGAGACAAATTCGGATTTTTTAGAACTGGAAATTGTTTGGCGAAAATATGGGTTGGTACTGAAGTTGATATCCCGATCACGAAACCGTAAGAATTTTGAGCCCCTAATAATATTTTTCGCAAAAATAGGTCTATCCATCGCCCCTGGCGCGCAGTGTATAAAACTCAGGTTAACCCCAGAAGAGATTCGGACTCATCCTTGGTATACCTACTGATCCTTAGAAATAACAGAATTCTACTCCAATAATTATGGAAGATACAGGGGCGTGTCCACGAATCCGTGAGAATTTTGAGCCTATCTCGCTCCCTAATATTAATTTTCGCGAAAATCGGTATATCCATCGCTCCCGGCGTGCAGTGTATGTCACTCAGGTTGATCCCAGACGAAATTTAGACTCATTCTCAGTATATATAACAATCGTGAAAATTACAGAATTCTACTCCAATAATTACGGGAGATAAGGGGGTGTTTCCATGAGAAGTGAGACAAATTCGGATTTTTCAGCGGAAATATAGATTGGTTCTGAAGTTGATATCCTGATCACGAATCCGGTAAGAATTTTGAGCCTACCTCGCCCCCTAATATTATTTTTCGCAAAAATCACTATATCCATTGCCTCTGGCGCGCAGTGTATGTCACTCAGGTTAACTCCAGAAGAGATTTAAACTCATCCTTCAGTAAATCTAACGATCGTGGAAATTACAGAATTCTACTCCAATTATTATAAGACCTGGTTTAACAGAAACTGCTCTAGAGCTGTGGCTTCCAAACAGGCAGCATACCATCGATGGCTAAAAAATCCGAGACAATAGAATGCTCAAAAGATGCCCACAAAGCCAAAATGAGATCAAAACTTGCTGAATGTCCTAACGGATCCCGTTCATTTTGGTCTTTCGCCAAAGCTGTGGGAAGAAACTTCACTTTCAGCTCATTTCCTCCCCCAACCAAAGAAGATGGAACACTAGCAACGACTGCCCAGGAAAAAGCCAATATCTTTGCGCACCTATTTGCTGGAAATTCCACTCTGGATTCATCGGGAAAACAACCCCCTAACATTACACCTATTGACAGTCACATGCCCGAGATCACCTTTCGCCAACGTACTATCAGAAAGATTTTGCTGGGTCTCAACACCAACAAAGCCTGTGGATCTGACGGAATCCCGCCAATTGTTCTCAAGAAATGTGCCCCCGAGCTAACACCTGTTCTTTGAGAAGTTGTTCAACCACTCTTACAATTTGGTGGTATTTCCGTCCAATTGGAAAATTGCAAGAGTACAGCCAGTCCCTAAAAAAGGCAAAAAGGCCCTACTTAGCAACTACAGACCTATCGCACTGCTATCTATTATTTCAAAGGTCATGGAAAAAGCCATCAACATCGAGCTCATGAAATATCTGGAAGACTCAGGAATTGTCAACGATAGGCAATATGACTTCCGCCATCAGAGATCAACTGGTGACCTGCTCGCTTACGTCTCACATATATGGCAGCTATCTATTGAAAAGTATGGAGAAACTTTAGCTGTGGCATTAGATATCTCCAAGGCGTTCGATCGAGTTTGGCACCAGGGGCCCCCTCAGCTGTGTTCTCTGCTTGCTAGTTTTCTCTAAAACAGGTCTCTCCATGTAGTGGTCGATGGAGTTTCATCTGACACTCTACTCATAAATGCTGGTGTTCCGCAAGGATCCATTCTCGCACCAACACTATTTCTACTTCACATCAACGACCTGTTGAAAGCAACTTCATGTCCAGTACACAGCTTTGCCGATGATAGTACCCTCCATACCGCTTTCTCTTCCAGGGCCCCTATATCAGCCTGTGAAACCAGAAATGAACGAGGAAGAAATGTTAATAATATAAATATGGACTTAGCAACAATTCTCGAATGGGGATCTAATAACTTGGTAGAATTCAATGCGAACAAAACACAAGCATGTCTTTTCTCTAGAAAAGCCGATCTCACTGTGCCTAACATAACTTTGTCAGGAGTAACCATACCACTGAAGCCATCCATATCGATGCTTGGTATTACTATCAGCAATAACCTTTCCTGGGAAAATCACGTGAGGTCCATTGCCAAAAGTGCATCCCAAAAACTTGGTTTTCTGTTTCGTGCCAAGAGCTATTTCACCCCCAGGCAGCTGTTTATGATCTATAAGGCACAGATCCGACCTGTCCTGGAATACTGTTCCCATATTTGGAGTGCGGCACCTAAACATATCCTGAGGCTATGGGATTCTGTCCAAAAAAGGGCAATTCGTCTCGTCGGTGATGCCTCGCTTACAAACTCGCTCACTTGTCTGGAACACCGTAGAAAAGTTGGCGATTTGTCTCTATTTTATGGATATTTTCATGGGCGATGCTCTTCTGGAATATCAACAATCGTTCCTGCTTTGGCAGTCTCTTCGAAATTAACCCGTCAAGTTCAGTCATCACACCCCTTCGTGGCCACTTTGGAGACCTGCAGAACATCACTTTCCAAAGACTCGTTCATCCAACGAACAGCGAGGCTTTGGAACTCATTGCCTAGGGAGGTGTTCCCCGAGGCATACAACCTTCAGAAATTTAAGAAGAACACCAACTCCTACCTTCTTTCCCTAGGTTCCCACGATGTTCTCTGAACATTACAGGATATCCCTTTTCGTGGGAACCAGAACATAAAAAAAAAATAAAAATGGAAATTGAGACAAATTCGGATTTTTCAGAACTGAAAATTTTTCAGCCAGAATATGGATTGGTTCTAAAGTTGATGTCCTAATTACGAATCCATAAGAATTTCGAGCCTATAGTGACCTCTAATATTAATTTTCGCAAAAATCGGTAAATCCTTCGCCCTTGGCGCGCAGTGTGTGTCGTCACTCAGGTTAATCCCAGGAGAAATTCATACTCATTCTCAGTATATTTAACGATCGTGAAAAAAAACAGAATTCTACTCCAATAATTACGAAAGATACCGGGGTGAGACACACTGTTGTCGAAAAAAGAATTTTTCATATTTTTTTTGTTATATTTTATGTCATTGTCATTGAAAGTATTCCCGGGATCACGCGATTATAAATAGATTCGAGTCATAGACAAAAATGCGGAATGGTACTGACATTTTTATTGATGATGTTTTTCTCAAGATAAATTAGTACGGTGAGTTTTTGAGATCGATGATACGAACTCACAATCACAATTGCCAATTGGCAATACAAATTATGTTTCTTTCATCCCCATACCACTTTTGAGAATATTCAATTGTGCAGAAACTGCTTTTAGTGTTTACAGCCCTTTCGTCACTTCTGAGTTTTTCCACTCTTTTACACGAAGTACTCAGTGCAACTGAACTCTCTCTTGGCGAATGAAACAACCATTTTCTGTAGAGTGTACATTATCGTGTTACCGTTTCTGTACTATATACAAATATTAAAACTCGCGGCCAGTCGGAAAAGTAGATTTCAGAATTAAATTATTGATTCTGAAAAGCCATCAATCAAGCTAAGGAATTATGTGTCAGAAGAAATAGGACCGTTATTAACTGGAAAATATGAAGAGCATTCCTATTTTCCTATAAATAACCTAACATAACTTTTTTAGTTCAGAAAATCAACATCTGAAACTGTCAGTCTGCTCTGTTCGACTTTCACCACAGAAACACAAAACAAAACAGATTGACGATTCTTCTTCTGCAATTCCTCTGGTTGTTTGAGTACAACCTGGCGCTACGTTCTGTGATAAATGAGAACTTGTTTTATTTCAAATTTTATCTACAATTTTAATATGTTTAGCTTATATACAATTTTAATCTGTTTTATATTGTGAATGTCGTTATTCTTTATGGATTCTTCTTGTACTAACCTGACAAGTAAGTGTTACCTGAAGATTTCGAACCAAACAGTTCACAAAAAACTACCAAATTTCACTTACCCACTTACTTTTCACTAACAACTAATTTCCTCCCAAATCTGATAGGTCAAAATAGCGGTGAATTCGAAATCAGTGCCACCGACTTAGTGAACAAAACATTCTGAACAATAAAAGTCATATCGGCCTGATAGTCTACTCGACAAGTTGAAAATGGTCTACAATAGAGATACTGCTCCTAAAATTATGTGTGATAGCTCATTGGATCCGGATTAACGCCTAGAAAAATGTGCAAAGCGTGTATATCAAATAAAAAATTGCAAAGTTATAAACAATTGAAGATGAAAAAAAAAATTGCATTTCGTTTTTTGCCAATATATTTCATAAACTATCAATATTTAAGATATTTCAAAATAAAAATCTGAAAGAAAAGAAAATTTCCAATAAAAACTCCCAGCTCCCGGGATTCTATTTCCATTATTTATAGTTTTAATTCAACGCTGAAAATGGGTCTCCAAGCGACATTTTTAGGTTGCGCGCGCGGCATCAAAAGCGAGTACGACACATTAATTAATTTATTTAAGGTATTAAATAAATTTTTTTTAATTTGAAAAAATTATGGTGTATTTGAAAACACTATAAATGATTTATTCCTGTTGGGAATTTTACTTAAAGTTAATTTTTCAATAAGTTAAACGATTGTTGACTAACAACATTTTCTCGAACTTCTGTCTTAATTCTAAACGAAAAAAATGTTTAAATAATTGTCGTAAAAATGTTTCGCTCCGTAGAGCCTTTCTTATGTACATACTCAACAAGATCGTCATAAAAGTTGAAAAATTAATTTTTTATAATAATTTTTGTACTTGAACAAAACAAAAAAATCCAAGTAATGTTGTTAAAAAAAATTTTTTTTCTTAATCATATTATCTTTTGTTATCAATACAAGATATGAATTGATTTGCAAAAAAAAAATCCCGCCATTTGTTGATACATTTTTTATAAACAAATTGATTATTTCAATATTTTGAAAAAAATTTTTCCACAACTCCATTATATTACAAATATTATGATTTTTTGAAGAAAAATTTTTCCTTAATAACAATTCTTTATTGTTTATAATAGTTTTTTTTATATTTCTATTGTTTAAATAATTGATTGGGAAATTATTTTTTTCTAAAAATCATAATTTACAGTCCTCTATTAAGTAACAAAAAATTTTTTTTTAAACAATTCCATTGTTTATTAACTTACCAATTTGTTATACATTTTTTTTTTTTTAAATTCCAAAATTAACAATAACAACCATATATAACAAATATAAAATTTTCCCAATTTTTCCCAACTCCAATTCCCAAAGTACAATACAAAATTGGAAAAAAAAAATCTATACTTTGTTATATATGGTTGTTTTCGTTAATTTTGGAAGTTTCAGAAAAAATCTAACAAAGTTCAAAATTTGTTTATAACAAATTGGTGAGTTAATAAACAATGGAACTGTTGATAAGAAAATATTCTTTTTTGTTACTTTATAGATGACTGTCAATTATGATTTTTTGAAAAAAAAATTCTAACCAATTATTTAAACAATATAAATATAAAAAATAACGATTACAAACAATTAAAAATTGTTATTGAGGAATTTTGTTTTTTAACATAATATTTGAATATAATGAAGTTGTGAAAAAAAAATTTCAAAAATATTGAAATAATCAATTTGTTTATAAAAATTTTATCAACAAATGGCGGGAAAATTTTTTTTTGCAAATTAATTTATATCTTGTATGAATGAAAAAACGATAATATGATGATTAGGAAAAAAACTTTTTTTTTTAACAACATTACTTGGATTTTTTGTATTTGTTCAAGTACAAAAATTATTATAAACAAAGTATAGATATTTTTTTAACTTTCATGGCGTGATCTTGTTAAGTATGTATATAAGAAAGGTTCTACGGAGCAAAAAATTTTTACGACAATTATTTAAACATTTTTTTTCATTTACAATTAAGACAGAAGTTCAAGAAAATTTTGTTAGTTAACAATCGTTTAACTTGTTGAAAAATCAACTTTGAGTAAAATTTCCAACGGGAATGAATTATTCATAGTGTTCCGAATACACCATCATTTTTTCATATTAAAAAAAATATATTTAATACCTTAGATAAATTAATTAATGTGTCGTACTCGCTTTTGACGCCGCGCGCGCAACCTAAAAATGCCGCTCGGAGACCCATTTTCAGCGTTGAATTAAAATTATAAATAATGGAGATAGAGTTCCAAGAGTTTTTATTGGAAATTTCCTTTTCTTTCAGATTCTTTGTTTGAAATTTCTTAAATATGAATAGTTTATGAAATATTGGCAGAAAACGAAATGCTATTTTTTTTTCATTTTCAATTGTTTATAACTTTTGCAATTTTTTATGTGCCAATACACGCTTTTGGCACATTTTTCTAGGCGTTATTCCGGATCCAATGAGCTATCACACATAATTTCAAGAGCACTCTATTTTAGACCATTTTCAACTTGTCGAGTAGACTATGTGAAATTGCTGAACAGGGTAAACCTTGGAATGTGGAGTCATCGTGCATATTAATTTCTCCCTTATCAATTATGTGCATGTAAGTGGAGAAACTTCTGATGAAGCGACTGAAACTAGTTATTGAAGAAACACATAGAGAAGAAAAAAAAACAGTTCGAATCCAAACACAAAAAATATATGGATTATTGGATATTTCAGAACCAGACTGGCTCTACGAAATTCAGCTTTGAGGATATGCAGCAGACAGGAATGTAGATAGGATACAGAACAATTCCACAACAAAGTGCTCCGTAGTATAATCAATGCTTCACGGTATTATCAAAAAGATCTCCTTCATAGATATCTCTCTTCTCTCTCCTGGTAAAGGGGGACCTCAAGAGGTTTGAGAAAAATATGAGGAAAGGCTCCGGGCCCATAACAACATCGAGATCCTTTATATCCTGAAAAACGCTAGCCAAGGATGACGACTGTGTAGGGTTAAACCTAACTTGTGCAGTTCGTAATGAATTATGCAGCATTTATATTCTCATCCAAGTACCTACTTAGTTTGAAGATTTTTGAAATATAGTTGTTGATTAATTAATATACTGGAAAATATTTTCAATTTGTGGAGAGAACATGGATTTTATAAAACTTTTGACTCTCTTCTTCTACAATCCATATGAAAAATATCGAAAACCCAATAGATAATATGGAAAAACTCTTTCAGATCTGGAAATATAAACATTTTATTTTCATTTATTCTATTCGCATATTTTTTTGCATCTTTTCGAAAATGAGAGAAGCAAATCTGCTTTCCATCATTTCATGCTACAGAATTGACATCTTTGAGTTTTATGAAATTGCCAACTTTTTGTTACAATTCAGGAACTCTTCTTTAGTTAATTAGACTGGAAAAACTTCCATTCAAATGACCTGAATAACTAAATAATAACATGACTGAATATATTTTTGCAATATATGTGAAAAGAATTATTCCGTTTCTCTATAAATAAAATATTCAAAAGCTTGCCACACGATGTAATTTATATAAACACAAAAATGTCATGTACCCCTACGTGACAAGCAACTCAATCTCGGTTTTCATAGTTTTGAGAATATAAAACTCACGTCGCCTTCTGAAGAAAAACTATTTTCGTCTTTAGTGAATTTGGAGGGGAGCTTTCGTTAAGAAATCAGGTACATTCATTCCCAACTATTCGTAACAAACTTGGATTGATTTTCTCCTTTCACATACATCAATCCATTATCCTCCATTCGCATAAAAATACACATGTGCGGTTTCAATAGTACCCCAGAGATGCTGGTTTTGAATTCATGCGAGTTACATGAAAATGTACTCGATATGAATAAATATTGGTAGAATTTATGGCATAATACAAATAATATTCATTCACTCGTTGAGAGATCGATAATGAACATAAACCACAGAAGGACAGGTCTATGCATGGTTCATTGGAGTATCTATATGATCGAAAATAAAATGATACAGGAGTGCCTGAGAATCAATATACAGGGCGATTCTCAATAACATGCTAATATTTAAGTAGGTTATTCTTGTGTTAATTGTTAGAACAAACTTCATATGAACATATGACCTAGAGGGCTCAACATTTGAACTACAGAGTGCTAAAGTTTTAAGAAAAAAATATTTTTTTTTGATAATAACTTTGGTATGACCCATAGTATGCATCTTCTATGCATCAAAAGGCATTCTCTGAATTTGCACTGAATTATTTCAAAAGAAAATGTGATACGCCATAGCTTTTCTGAAAGTAAAACGTATTTTTGAAATCCTAATTTTTTTCTGAGCAAATCTGGTATTCTGTTTTTTTTTCGTTTGACGAACGGTTTTCGCATACAAAAAAAATTCATTCATTTGCACGTTGTTATGAAATTGGGTATTATCAAGGATTGAAAACGTATCTAGTAGGTGAGAAAAAGATTTCGAAAAGGGAAACATTCTCTCATATTTTCAAACAAATCAAGAAGATTTTGTTTTGTAAACATAAACAGTTTTGATAGTTGTCTACCTAGTCTAGTTGTCATGTATTTAAGTCATCGAAATTAACAATATTATTAAAAAAACATGGTCCATTTTACGAGTTCTGAGATTGCAGATATGCATTACATGTATGAGCTTGCTGATGATAACATACTGGAAGCCAGGCGGTTGTATGAGGAACGCTTCCCAAATAGAAATATTCCTGATGCATGAACATCATCAAACATGCATAGAAGATTGTGCTAAAATAGAAATGTACGCTTGTAAGGTATAATAAAATGGGGCCATCGATGAGACAGCAGGAGTTAGCCTGGACTACCAGCTAACTACCCAATGAATTTGATTTCCTGATTTTCAACGGTTTGCGGTTTTTTCGTAAACTACTACGGCGATAATTTCAGCAAAATCGACATATGTCAAAAGCCGTGGGAGATAAGTTCACATAACTAAGATTATCCAAATTCCGAATCAGAAGAACAATCGAACCATGTGAAAAAAAAAACATTCTAAATGAAAAAGGTGGTACTGACTTTTATCACACCCTGTATAGCTGTATCGGTCATGACAGCATACATAATTTCAAGTATCTAATCCAACTAAAAGTAAAAAAATCTCTTATGCATGGCCTACGTTGATCTTCCTGTATATCCCCAAAGTTCAGAAAGATAGATGTGACTCAAATATAAAACTCGAGGTATCAGGGCTGTGGGCGCACTGACCGTCGTTTGCTATAATCCAATGATCCTATGATTGCCGTTAAACCTAGTCACGTATGATCTTCGTCAGGAAAAAAACTGAAACAAAGCCTCAGTTAAGGAAGTTGTTAAGTATGCTATTCGTAAAACCCAACTTCATAGTTTGGGCAATTTTAGTTTCAGAAGACGCAATATTTGGATTTCATAGAACGACTTTCGTGTAGAGATAAAACAATGTAATCAACTAATCAAATCATAAACTAATGGAAGAAAAACATGCACACGTTTTTTTTGGTTATCAACAATAATAAAGAGAAAATGTCAGTTTAGACAATTAGCCATTAAAATAATTATAAAGCAATGTTGCCACTTTGCATTTTTTTTACAATAATCGATAAGAACTTAATACATGAATAACTTATTCTTGATTGAAAGAAATTAAAATTTAATACTACATTACTCATTTCTAAGATTTTTTTTTCAGGCCCCGCGCCGCCCAAATTTTTCTATCAAAAGCATATTCTCCTTTGTTACATCGAATGAAAAACAGTTCTCTAAATCCACGCGAGCAAATCCCCAGGCCTAAGCTAGTCACGTATAAATGTCACATGTGTATAAAATCTTTTTGATTATTCTTTTGCAGTTTTTATTTATCTAAAATCGAGGGGAGTCAGATACCTTGCGTATTTAGATTTTTAGGTAGATTTCATTAGAAATACTACCTGTTGGTCCCGTCATCACAAGACTTTAATAAAAATAAAAATTTATATCCTAATTTCTTGGCCACATTTGTTTATTTTCTCTGAATAAGGGCCTTAATTTGTAAATATTTTTTATTCGATACTACATTTCGACATTGTTTATGTCATCTTCAGGTAGATTCTTGAAAATAATGGGAAATATGTAAAGTTAAAAACATAATACGTTACATAACCTCAAATATGGTTAAAATTCATGGAAACATTCAAAATTAACAATATAATTTAACATTTATTCCTTCATTATTTCGTGTTCATGTTCCACGATTGGAATGAACGTTGTTGAATGTCTGAGATTGTTGGTATCGGGTTTGTTTTATCTGTTATCGTTTTCTTTATAACAAAAAATACATTGTGCTCGAATATTCAGTTATAGTATGTGGGCTGTTTCAATTCATGCAAGACTTTTCGCGTAAATATGTAAAGATTAGTATATTTTTTCTTTAATATTTATTGTGGAGGGAGAGTTTGAATTAAGTTATTGTAAATTAAATACAGGTTTTCTATGTCGTTTATATTGTTAATATTGTTTGTATCTTTTTTTCATGTGAACATTTAGAGGAAATTTCTAACTCTGGATTTTTTCTTTGGTCAAAATTTCAACTCTGTCAAAATCGATTTAATGTTGATTTTCCTTTTTATATTTGGACAATGCTGCGCTGTCCGTTCTTTAGTATTTGTGGTCTTGAATTCGTTTCTGTAGGTATTTTTCGGATTGGCCTATATATGTACTTTTGCAATCTTCACATGGTATTTCATATATGGTGTGGGTTTGATTATTTTGTTCGAATATCTGATCTTTATTTTGAGTATAAAATTTTATTTGTATTTTGTATTGTGCTTTTGTTATGTTGTATTCTTCTACTATTTTGTTTTATATATATATTTTTTTCGAATTGTTCTGGTTATATATTTTATTTTAGGATATTTTTTATTTTTTCTAGATACTTTTCCTGAATTTTGGGTGGGCAAGTTTTATAGCTCGGTCAGTTGAGTACTAAATAGCTGAGTGGTTCATTCAACAAGTAGCTTGTGTAGCGATGTGATGAGTTGGGTTTAGTGAAATAGTTTGTGAATTTTTTTCCAAATTTGTTGTATGGTATAGTCGTATCGAGAAATTTTATTTGTTGGTTGGTTCCTTTTTCTAATGTGAATTTCAATCTGGGGCGAAAGTTGTAAATTTTTTCTAGAATTTCATCAAGTTTGTTATATGGTATGCAATTTAGTCAATCATCTACATATCTTTTGAAGAAGACTGGTTCAAATGTTAGTGAGTTGATGTCGTTTTTTTCTATAATTGGAGAACCCATTGCTCTTCCATTTTCTGACTTCAACATACTTTCAGTGCTAGAACAAATATTAATCACAAATATTTGTGGGATAGCAATGGGTTTTACAATTGCTACAACTATACAAATCTCGTAATGGAGTTTGTAGGAAAAATTAACAACTATTACCCAGATTAAAATTAACAGTAAGTGACCGAGCCATGAAACTTGCCCACCCAAAATTCAGGAAAAGTAATCTAGAAAATATAAAAAATGTCCCAAAAGAAAATTACTACCAAGATCACTTCGTAGGAAAAATGATAAAAAAATGGATACATGCTATGTATAATTTCAACAATAAAAAAAAAACACAACAAAATATATACACCTACCATACGTACAAAAATAAAATTAGCAAAAAGTAGAAAAATATAACAATTGCACATCGATTACAAAATACAAATTACATTTCTCACTCCAAATTAAAACTTGAGATTTGAAAAAATAAAGAAACCCACACCTTATATAAAATACCAAGGGAACATTGCGAAAGAACATATATAGGCCAATCCAAACAATACCTACAGAAATGAATTCAAGCCCACAAATACTCAAATACGGACATCACAGCATCGTCCAAACATGAAAAGGAAAATCAACATGAATTTCATTTTACAAAGTTAAAATCCAAAAATTAGAAATTTCCTCTAAACGATTCACATAAAATAAGATACATACAGTATTAACAATAGAAACGACATAAAAAACATCAATCAAACCCACAATAACTCATTTTGAACACTCCCTCCACAACAAAAAATATAAAAGAGAAAATAAACTGATCTTTACATTTTTACACGGAGAAGTCTTGCATGAATTGGAACAATGGAGCCCACACACTATAACTCAATATGCCGAACACTCCAATGTATTTTTGAAAAATAAAAAAAAAACGATAACAGATAAACCAAAACGATACCAACAATCTCTGACATTCAACAACTTTCATTCCAATCGTGAAACATGAACACGAAATAATGAAAGAATAACTGTTAAATTATATTGTAAGTTGTGAATGTGTCCATGAATTTTAATCATATCTGATGTTATGTAACGTATTATATTTTTTATCGTATCATTGAAGATTGAGACATTTTTATATGAAATCTTTATTGATAACTATTAACATCATAAACGTACCAAAACCTATATAAAACCTCAGTTACTCATAATACATTAGTTACCCTAATTTAATACGTTAGTTACGAAAGCATAATACGTTAGGCGCCGTATTTGTCGATTTCCACTCTTTCCTTCAGTTCTAAAGTCGCTCGTAACATGGAATATTTTGACCATAAGGATGAAGCAGAATATTCCTCAGAGAGTTTCGCGAAATACGCCAGCAACACCGTTTCTTCTGCACCTTGAACATGTACTTTGTTTCGCCACTCACAAAACTGCCGATATTCTCTTTAATAATGGATTTTAGATTTGTCCGGAAGCAAGTTCAACCTTATAGTGTTGGCTGCAGCTGATATATCGTCAGGAATATCAAAATCTTGCATGATTTTGATGATGACTTTTCGAAATTCCAAAATGAAATGACATAAAACCTTGTTGCTTTTATTTTCGCATCGCCGTTGTCAATGATACGATGAAGCTTTGAGTGTAACTCGATTATTAGCGATTCAACACCGTCTCGGACATTGCGGGTGACTCTGCTGTCTCCTCGTCACCTAGCAATGTCCTCGACTATTACAAATCGCATTATAATCTCGTTATATTAATAGCTATAACTTTATACGTTTGATAGAATTTTTAAGAATTGAGGATGACAAGATTAATGTCGAAACGTAGTCGATTCCTAGTTTCACCAGAATAGCCACCAACTTCGATTTTTCAAATAGAACACCCTGTATGTTTGATGTATTTCGAATTCTACGGCCCAAATTACATACGACAGTGTTCCAATTTTTGTTTTTTAGCCCAGGCGGCCTTGATCAGGTTATGATCTATACTAATTTACATCAGTAACTCATAGTAAGATCAATAACAAATCCTATAGCAGAAATTAAAATTTTCTGAACGCATTTTTTAACGAAAAAATCCTTTTTTTCAAATGGTACTTACGGAGGGTCATCTTGCCATTCGCTAGATAATTCAATTACCAATTATCATTACAAATATACATTATGTACCACTTTCTTTTTGTTCGAAACGTCGAGAGCCATCTAACAAAATGAAATCAATCTGAAAAAATTGGTAGGTAACATGACATCTATTCATTCTTCCAAACTTTACTTCAGAATGGTAACAATGAATTACCAAAAATAATCGACTTGACAATATGTAATGATTATAAACCCATTACAGGAGAGATAACTTTAATATAATCAAACTGTTTGAATAAATCTAACGACTGAAACAGGGAAACATTCAACGTTCAAATTATTACTCACAATACCATTATCCTGTTTTCAAGAGTTTCTGGTTCAAAATTGGTACATGGCGTCCTCGTTGAATTCCAAATACATTTTCTCAATGAAATGCTTCAATATCTTGTCAATTTGACCCATTTTTCGGAACCACGGAAAACTTTTTTTAAATTCCCGCCAAATCTGAGGTCACGTGATATAAGTCGCAACGGATTTTTTAGTTGTCAGACATGCAGAAACGAACGGCCATCAGAGTTTTTCAGAAATTACAATAACAATTTTTTTCCATATGTAGCCTACTTTATGACGGACAATGTATATTATAAACTCTACAATGTTTTTTTTTATTGTTAACAAAATTTACCTGTTATTTTGAACCTATGTGGCACATTAAATAATAAATTATTAGTATCAGACAATTTCATTGGTTGTTGAGCCAAAAATAAAGTAATCCGTGGTGGATTACGGTAATTTATCGCAATGAGCGGCCGGCGAATTTATCAACTGGTTTTTACACGGCCAACCATTTTCACTCAATTTGGTCCATTATGTTCTTTATAAGGGCAATCATATTTATATATCTTTCCGTTTTTCTTCCTAATTAAAGACATTGTGATTTATACGATTATGAACTATTATTTTGGGTTGGAAATGAATTCATTCAACTGAGAATTGTTATACTATACTACCTATATACTTGTGATTTGAGTTAGATTACATAGAAATAATTAAGGGATATTTTGATCCTTCACCAACTTTAGATGGGAAACTTCAAGGTTTTTACAAAAATAGAATTTTTGTTTTGTTTATTTGAGCCAGATTACATAAATATGTAGTGAGCGTTTAGGGTGATTTGAACACTTCTCCATTTTTTTATTTTAGAGTTTGAAGTTTATAGAAAAATAGAAATGCTGTTTGTATTTTCCAGTGAAGATATGTCCAATTTTTTTCGACACATGATTCATTAGCTTGATTAATGGCTTTTCCAGAATCAATAATTAAATTCTGAAATCTATCTTTCCGACTGGACGCGCCATCAAGTTTTTTTAATATATGAGCATGGAGAAATCAACTTCTTACTATCACATCGTGGAAAATGTTTCAACTGAATAATTTACGACAAAAATATGGATATTTCAGGTGTAGTCAGCGATCTGATGTACAGAACTCAATTTTTTTTTCCGTAATTTATTTATTAATTTTTTCAATGTGTCAAAATTCATGTGTTATATTATGTGTGTCAAACATATCCACAAAAAATCCTGAGTATAGTATGAGAGACACTTCCGCGATAGTTCATAAACCAAAGGTTAACTGCCACCATAAACACCGTAAAGACTCGTTCGTTGGGAATTGAATTCGAAAGATGGATTTCATTAATAATAATAGACCATTCCAACCAATTACCGTCCTACCTTCGAAAAAATCTAGTTGGAATCTTCATGAATATATTAAGCTCTCAGATGATCTACGTTTATCGAATGGAGAGAGGATAAAAGATTGGACGAAATTTGATTTTATCTCAAATTAATTTCGAACTTGAAGTTTCTGATGAACTGATAAAAGTGAGATTGCAGTAAAAGTTAAATCGTATTCGTGAAATCTGATTTTCCACAGGAGGAAGTTTGGAACTAATAATTGCAAGAAACAGATTACATTTTGCAAGAAACAGATTACATTTGTGTACATTGAGTTAATTCCAGTCTATTTGGTCGATTCACTTCGCTGGATGCATGTTGGTTGTGGAAATATTATATCCAATTTTGAGATTGGGTCATGATTGCCCTAGCGCATACAGGGTGACCCAGGGGTGCGTGCAACCTCCATAACTTTTTTTTTCTATCCAAGCTATCGATTTGATTTTTTTCAAGGATAGGTCCGACAATGAGGCACATCAATAAAATATTTTTATTTACATAAAGGATGTCCCAAAATAAGATAGGGTAAGATAGGGTAAGTGCCCCCTGATTTAGTAAAACTTCAGTTTGAAATAACACCTCATATAGGTAAAAGATGTCTTTAACATTTTTTGTAAATATTTATTTTTTTTGTTACATGGCGTCCCATTTACTTCAATGAACTGCTGTAAATGCGTTTTGTAAGTGCAATTGTCTACTGTAAGAAACAAGAACGTTAACGGGGTGTATGCGTAAATCTTTGATTACTGCCATATAGCGTGGTTCACTCATTTAACACTTAGATTTCGATTTTTTGACAAAATAAAATATTTCTGAAAATATCGATTTTTTATGTTTATCATATTTTGTCTCATATTAAGATGTAAAAATACAAAAACTATGTTGAAAAAAGTGTAATCATGACCAACGTATCAAAATTTTGTTCTTTGAACTAAAAAAATATCTCAATGATGATAATTTTACGGTTTTAACAAAAACATGAAATAACTTTCGACAAAAACATGAATTGCGATAATAAACTGTAAGGTAACTACCTAAGACATGTAATAATTTTCAAAATGTACGCTGAATGAAAAATCGCCTCTTCATCACACGGGACATGGTAACTTGATTTTGAAGTTTGACTCCGAAATTGGACAGACTTCTTCTACGTCGGGCCAGCTAAATTGTCTCAATCGTTGATTTTTGCATTGCTAGAATTTTACTTCATATTCAGCACCAATGAGATTCGAAATTTTGCAGACTAAATATTTATAGCATTTTTTTCCTGTGAACTTAGTTAGGCAGGAATCGTTTAAAAAACAGTAAAATCCCCATTTTCCTCCTCACTGACATCCCCGTCGTTGCTGCTACTGTCATGTAGAGAAATATCGGAATCGTCACTAGAAATGTTATGTTAAGACTCTGGGGAATTCTTTATCTTCTGCACTGTTTTGCTGTCGACGTTTATTGAAGAATTTTGTGACATCAGATTATTGTTAGTAGAACCTGGCAAATTTTCATTTTACGTTAGTACTCTAGGAGTGGTGAATACATCTGAACTTGTGAGAACTTCTGCTGTTGTTGCTATTTTCTTTCGCTTTCGCGGTGTTGGCTGTCTACCGACTCTTTGTAGCAACAGATCCTAAAAAGTCACTGCACCATGCTTAGTGGAGTTACTATTGAAAATTATATTCTCATTATTGACATTCTGAGGATCAATGTGGGTCACCGCAGCAGTAGAGTTAATTTTGAGAGTTGTATTTTCATCATTTTCATTTCGGGTATCAACTTGGATAATTTCTACAAGGTTTATAGGTGTAACTGTCTTGTTTGCTGGATGTAGGGGTTCAACAATTTGATTATTGGTATTCTGTTTTTGAGTGTTATACACACATAAGAAGGATTTTTTCCTCTAATGAAATATGCTTTGAATCAAGAGTATGGCTTGTTTATATACCTATACTGGAATAAACGATTGCTCGATCTAAGATTTTTTAATTACCAATCCAGTACTCTCTCATCAAGCACATAGATTGTTTGAATTATAAACAATATATATTGTTTGTATGAGTAAACCAACTTTACTCCAAATAAGAAACACATGTTACTTAGGTTATCAAGACAATCATAATCTTAATTTGGAATGTACCTCTCTTGAATCAAATTGCACGAATTCTTATTATTAGCTATAGCTGATTTCATACCAAAAGATTGGTACGATTGGACGAATATTTTTTTTTATTGAATTGAGATACAGCCCTCTTCGTTTAAGAATCTCACCGTGATGGGGTAATGAAATATTTGTTTCAATTGAAACTAGCATATTGCTGAATAAGATGACTTAATTTGCGATATCAAAATTACTTGCATTAAAAAATTGCTTTTAATTTGAAAACTGCACTGTGATAAGATAAAAAAATATTTGTTTCGATTGAAACTACCACATTGATGAAAAAGAATAGTATTTGCTTGATTTGCGATAACAGAATTACTTGTAATAAAAAATATCTCTCCATTCGAGAACTCTACAGTGATAAGCACCCTGAGTATAGAAGGTAGAATAAAATATTACATACAAAAACATTTATTGAATAAAAAAAAATTAAACAATTCTCAATCAAAACTTTTTTCAAAAACGTACACCATATACAGATTGACTCATTTCGTGTATTTTGTTTTTACGTTTACTTACTCATTTTCTGTTCAGGCTTTTCGTGCATACCTAGTTGTTTATTAGCAGTATGACTACTCCGCGATTGTCATGAACTGAGGCTGAAACAGGAATGAAGCACAAGGAACATAATTATGATAAGACTTGTTGTTGTAGAAACTCCTCATTATATTAAAATAGGTTTCCGACGTTCATTATGTTGAAATGTTGATATCCTAACCCTAACCCTACTTTAGACCCACGCCCTAGCCAATTCCTGGCCATTTTACAATGTCTACAGTTCTGAAAAGGGATAATCGATTAGGAAATTCTGTTATAGAAATAACCTGATCTTGATATTATGTACTACACCTACCTTCAAAATTATTGATAGTATCTTCAGAAAATATCCATCCCCTGAGTTTTTCTTCCATATGGTCAATACATACCAATAATACTTTGAAGCGTTTTCCTGAACTATTTATTTACTAATAACTGTTAACTTCACTCTGAAGTGTGATCTGTGATCTCATCAACAGGTGTGAGGTCCAACATGGAAAAATGTGTGGACGACTTGGGATACAATGTTGCCGACTTCCGTGGTTCAAATTGCAGTTCGTTCAAAAAGACCTTATACTTCATTATCTCACTAACTTGAAATAGTATAATAATTATGTATTAATAATGTATTGAGCTATTCAATAGTGTCTCTTTTGCACTTTCTTTCAGCACCAAACGTGAAAATATAGTCAAAATTCATATTATAAATAATCTTGGTATCCACCATTTTGTGTTTCTTTTTTCTCGATATTTTTCACACTGAAAGTTGACGCTTTCTATTCCATTACATTCAATTGTCATTATACCATGTAATACTATACCAATATATCCTTTTTCCAAACTCCTCCGCCACAGTGAAATGTATTTTATTCCTGATAATACTATTCGTTATATTATATCAAATTGACGTGCCACATATTCAATGTAGACCATTAATCCAACTTTGGCATGAAGAAACATGAGAAATTATGTCCAAAAAAGGATATAATCATCTAAACACACGTTATATAGAAATATACAAGACACAAAAATATCTTCCACGTATTACCACTCAACGATAATATCCGACTTGTATTCGCATAGATCCTACAGCTCAAATCATCCGCAAGCAGAACAGCAGTTCGGATGATTTCGTACACCTTCGGAATCGTATGAGCAAGGGCTAGGCGCTTGTCACACAGACTCGCATATAATAGTGTGGCAACCTGTACTTTACCTTATATTTGATAAATGTTTTATTACTTGTTTTTATGTGATCACTGAGTAGTTCATGAAGTTTTATGTGGATGTCAGATTTGACAGTGAGATTAATAAAAAGGTGGTTAGAGTTCACGAAACGAAAGTAATAGTTTTTGTATAATCCAAAGATCAATCTACATCCGGTGACCCCTACTAAAGAACATTGAAATGGTTATTCTCATACATAATCTGGAAAGAGGCCAACTTTTGGGCATTCTGCAACATTTCAACTTGAATACTCGAGGAACCGTACCTGACCTGCTACTCAGTTTGGAGGCATTTCTTCAAGAGAAATATCCTGATCTCAAGAATACCAGCGATTTTGATTTCTCAAATGTGCTCGAAGAAATTGATAACAGTGATGAAAACAAAGGACTTGAACAAAATCTAGAATATATTCCGGACAAAGTAAAAAAATTTGAGTTTTTATGCATTTATTTATCTGAAAAATTGGAAGAACACTATGCAAGGTTTGAACAAATAGAAAACTTACTGGAAGAACTAAAAAAGATGACGAATATGACAAATGAGCACAACATACAAGACAACTCGGTTCAAAAAGATTCAATTCTACGAAACAAACAGAATATGGATTTAGAAACTCAATACGATCGAGTTAAATACATCTGTGTACCTTCATTCTGGAGAAATAAACCCGAACTTTGGTTCAATGCTGTGGAGACAATATTTGACATCAATGGAATTTCTTTTGATAAAATTGAGTTTGGAAAAGTTATTTCAATGTTAGATTGTTCTTTGGCAAAAGAAAATTCCAACTTATTTCAACTTCAAGAAGATCCAAATGCATATGAAGTATTGTAATCCCAACTAATAAAGGTGTATCAAATATCTATAGAAGAAAAAATGACAAAATTATTCGCTGAATGTGAATTTGGTGACAAAAAACCAAGCCAACTGTACAGACAAATGACCGATTTAGCATCAGGTCGAATGACAAATGAATTTATAATTCTGGCTTGGTTGAAAAAACTACAATCAGCAACTGAACAAGTGATTAGAGCATTTCGCGACAAATTATCTGACGATGAGCTCATCAATATGGCAGATGGCATGCAGAGAGTTCCTTATAGCAATGATCATGTAAGTGCCGTGCGAAACACATATGCTCCCACATCTTCAATTGAAAATAAAATTGATCAACTTATCGAAAAAATAAATAGAAATTATTATGAACCTGAATCTCGAAAATCGCCAAGATATCGCACAAGAAGTAGATCAAAGCCAAGACCAAACCAAGAAAATATATGCTATTATCATCGTCGATTCAAAGAAAATGCTATAAAATGTCTACAGCCCTGTTCATTTCCACAACAAAAGCAATCGAAAAACTTCCAGGCCAATCACTGATGGCGACTAATGATCATGGCCAAAGCAACAGTCGCCTATTCATAAAAGACCCCAATACCAGAATAAAATTCCTCATCGATACTGGAGCAGACATATCCATTCTACCAAATTCATCTAAAAAGGCTCAACCGTCAAACAAACCACTATATGCAGCAAATGGTTCAAAAATTGGAGAATATGGAGAAGAAATACTTTGTATAACATTGGGTTTGAGAAGAAATTTCAACTTGTCATTCGTGACGGCCGATGTTGATCAACCAATTATTGGAGCAGATTTCCTCAAGAAATATGGACTTTTAGTACACTTACAGAGTAAACAAATTATAGATATCGAAACAAATTTAACGAATTCTTGCGAAGTTCATCAAACTGATGGAATACCCACGATTAGAACAATCAATAAACAATTTCCATATCATGATATCCTTGCAGAATATCCAGATCTGACCAGAGTTTCAATGAATTTTTATAAAAATTCTACGAATGTTTTCCATCAAATAATCACCACCGGACCTCCAATACATTGCAAAGTGAGGAGACTACACCTAGAGAAATTAGCTGCAGCCAAAAAAGAATTTGGATATCTATTAGAGCAGGGGATAATTCAATCATCCAAGAGCTCATGGGCCAGCCCCCTACATATGGTTAAGAAATCCAACGGTGAGTGGCGACCATGTGGAGACTTTCAAATGTTGAATGAGAAAACAATTCCTGATCGATATCCTTTGCCGAATATGAAGGATTTTGCAGCTCACCTGGATAAAAAGAAAGTTTTTTCAAAAATTGATCTTGTTAAGGCTTTTCATCAAATTCCAGTAGCACCAATGGATATCGAAAAGACGGCTATAATTACACCGTTTGGTCTATTCGAATACTTGACTATGCCTTTCGGATTGAGAAATTCAGCACAGACTTGTCAGAGATTTGTTCATCAAATAACTTGAGATTTAGAATTCTGTTTTCCATACTTCGACGACTTTCTTGTTGCTTCTGAAAACGAAATTGAACACAAACTTCATCTAAGGCAACTTTTTGAAAGATTTCAAGATTATGGCGTGGTCATTAATCCAGATAAAAGGTGAATTAGGTAAAGGAAGCATCGAATTCCTAGGTTTTCTGGTAAACGAACATGGAATTAGACCGACAAATAAGAAAATCCAAGCTATCTCAGATTATCCAAAACCACAGGATTTGAAATCTTTGAGAAGATTCCTTGGAATGATGAATTTTTATCAAACTACGATTCCAAACGCAGCCCGAATTCAAGCACCCCTAAAAGAGTTTCAAAAAGGAAACCACAAGAAGAATGAACATGGAATACTGAACAAGAGGAAGCTTTTATCAAAATAAAGGAAGCACTGTCCAATGCAACTTTATTAGCGCATCCTACTTCATCCAGTAAACTATGTATCATGGTTGATGCATCTGATTCTTCCATTGGAGCAGCAATTCACCAACTAAAAAAAACCTCCTGGGAACTCTTAGGTTTCTTCTCTAAAAATCTGTCGAATGCGCAGAGAAAGTAAAGCACTTATGATCGTGGGTTACTTGCTATCTATGAATCAATAAAATACTTCCGTTACATGTTGGAAGGCACCGATTTCACTATTTTCACAGATCATAAACCACTAACTTATGCTTTCAATAAAAATATGGATTCATCCTCCCCAAGACAGAACAGAAATTTGGAATATATTGGCCAGTTTTCAACTGACATACGACATATATCTGGAACAGAAAACGTAGTTGCAGATGCATTGTCATGGATATCTAGTATATGTCTTCAAGAAACGATAGACTTCAAAGAATGACAAAGAAATAAAACAGAAGATGAAGAATTACAACAGTTGATAACCAGTGGAGACAATGCACTGAACTTGGAAACAATTGAAATTCCACAATCTAATACAGAGATTATATGTGATGTGACAGGTAACAGAATCCGACCATATATCCCGATAAATATGAGAAGACCCATATTCAACAAATTACATGATATGTCGCATCCTGGAGTTAAAGCTACGGTGAAACTCATGAAAAGTAAATACGTATGGCCAAGAATGGAGGAGGATATCCGCTATTGGTCACAATGCTGCCTACAATGTCAGAAATCCAAAATTAACAAGCACACCAGGAGTCCCATTGGGAAATTCCAGATTTCTGAAAATAGATTCGACCACGTGAATATAGATATTATTGGTCATCTTCCTCCATCGAATGGTTTTACATATTGATTGTTTTTCAAGATTGACCAAAGCTTTCCCACTTCATGACATTACTGCAGAAACGGTAGCCAAAGAGTTTTGTAATGGATGGATAACAAGGTTTGGAACACCTTCACGAGTAACTACGGACCAAGGACGACAGTTTGAATCCACACTTTCTCGAGAATTCAGTAAACTATTAGGTTTTGAACATATAAGAACAACTGCATATCATCCATGTTCAAATGGGATGATCGAAAGATTTCATCGAACTCTGAAAACTGCTCTAAAATGCCACAACAACGAGAAATGGACCGAAATATTACCAACTGTTTTACTTGGAATACGGGTCATGCCAAAAGATGATTTGGAAGCTTCTAGTGCAGAACTATTGTATGGTTCAACATTGAGGTTTCCAGGGGAAATGATTGTCCAAAATCCTGATAGAAAAATCATGGGTACTCAAAAATTTTTGGAAGACCTACGTACTGATATGGAAGAATTCAGATCGAAACAAGGAAGTAACCATAACAATTCCAGGAAGGCATACGTATCCAAGGTTTTGAAAAATGCAACATACGTTTTTTTGAGAACCGATGCCCTTAAAAAACCCTTACAACAACCCTACTCTGGACCTTACCAAGTATTGAACAGAACAGAAAAATATTCTAAAATAGCAATTAGTGGTAAGGAAAAGAATGTATCAATCGATAGACTCAAACCAGCATTCATGGAAAACAATGTCGAAAATATCTCTACAACTCCATCTATGGAATCAACTAATACTTACAAGACACGTTCGGGAAGAATAGTGAAGTTCCGTATTTAAAATATATGTGTATATATAATATTCTGATATCGTTGACACTGAGGGGGGAGTACTGTGGCAACCTGTACTTCACCTTATATTTGATTAATGTTTTATTACTTGTTTTTATGTGATCACTGAGTAGTTCATGAAGTTTTATGTGGATGTCAGATTTGACAGTGAGAATAATAAAAAGGTGGTTAAAGTTCACGAAACGAAAGTAATAGTTTTTGTATAATCCAAAGATCAATCTACAATAGAAAGAGGCAGAGAGAGAGAGAGAGAGAGAGAGAGAAAGTCGCATGGAGGAGGAATAACGCTTTTTACTCACGTGACGATTTCAACCAGTCAACACCTACCGCTAGCCGCTTGAAGGAACTTCGTTCCAAAGACCGTTAACATAGAAAAAAGTTATTGAGCTTGCACAAAGCATTGGGCCACCCTGTATACTGAAAGAATTATTGAGAAGATTTCGATATGCATTCTAATAATAGAAAGGACTCACCGATATGAAATGGTGTGGAAGTTTGTTGGTTTCTGTTGTTGGCTCACTTGAGCCTTACTTTAGAAAGTATACGAAGTTTAATAAAGCATCATAAAGGGGAGATGTTTATTATCACTCACGCATTCGCCAATAACAAAAACTACCACGCATTCACCAGATTTCATAATAGATATGAGAATATTGTCCCAAATTATTGTCAAAATCACTCCTAATGATCGGATTTTTCATCTGTATCGATAAGGCCTGTGGAAATAAAAACAATAAAAACTATAGATTTCTCCATCCATAATTTGTTGTTTTCCAAACTTTAGAACGTGTGAGATGTTTCTGTAATTTCAAAAGTTTTTCACAGTATCTAAAATTTTCTAATGTAAGTTTGTCGCATTTTTTTTTAATTTTAAATTCAATGGTTTCTTACCTAAGGCAGTATAAAATACGTGAACTCTGGTTAGTTATATAGAGTTTTTGTCGCTTTATACGATGGCATAATATGTTCTTCCTCAAAATGGTTCAAACTCTAAAAATGTATACCAATGAAAATTTCCATGTTTCAGTCCCTTGTATAATTGACCGAAATGAATTTAAAACCAGTTTTAAAACTTTTTTAATAACTTTTGGTGGAACATTGTCATGAATAATTAAATTATTTTGAGCCTCACTATGCTTTTCTATTAGGGCAAATTCATTCATTGATATAATTCAAATGGTTTTTAGAAAAATTTAGGAATAATTAGAATTGAAAAACCAAACCTATTTTTCAATTTTCGATGTTTCTTCACATAGCGGAGAGTAATCAACTGTGAGTTTGTATTTTCACCATTATTTTCATAAATGAATTGTTATGAACAGTTTCGGAAAGTTGTTATAACTTTATTTCAATACGTTTTTTAGGAAAAAGTTATATTCATGTTTGTTTTGTGTTTTCAAATATTTCTTGTTCAGAATTGTTAAAATGGTCGAACTGTACGTGACAAGTGTAGAATCCCCACACATTGATGTTAATTACTCAAAAATACTTCAATATTGTCTTCATTAGACTATTTCTATTCTCATTATTCATCGAGATGACACCAATTTAATTTCAAATATTACAAAAGTTCACCGGCCTTTTTTGTTCCTGTAACAATAGCCCCATCCCCACGGCATACAACAGTTTCCATACATCTATACCTGAGGATCCCCGAAAACTTCAAGGTGAAATATTCAGAAACAAAAAAGTTATGGATACTTTCTGGAAAAGAGTCGGATTGTGTACATATCTCCAGGAATTAAAAAATTTATAGAAAGTACAATTCGTATTGAAATAAAATAATTAAAAAATCGTTTTTAAAGACAAGCCTTTGTTCAAATGCGCTAAAAAGTAAAAACTAATTGGATTGGATGTGTGACGTGTGGATGTGTGTGAGTTACAGATTCAAGAGCGCAAATTTTCAGTTCGAATACAAAAGCCACAACCTTCTGAATCTGTAACTCACGGAATAACCCACGTCACACATCCAAAGCAATTATTTTTCACTTTTAAGCGCATTTGAATAAAAGTTTGTCTTTAAAAAGGTTTTTTTAAATATTGTATTTTGTGCTTTTCAGTGAGTACGCCTCAATCTTTACATTTTCACAAAGCATCGTCATTATGGAGTCTTTTACTTATAAGTTCTGAGCTATCAAGTTTTCCAATGAGGAGACCATCTAAAGATCAATTCGTCCGCCATCCTGAAGCCGCCATCTTCAATTTATGAATTCTGACAAAAAATGAATAATCTTCGACTTAATTCATTATCTCTGACCCCAAATTTATTGATTTTGAAATGAAATCATAAAATCAGACCCCGAAAACCCAACACATACCAATTTTGAAACGAATCTGACCATAAACACAAATCTCGTCCGGCATCTTGGAGCTGCCATTTTGTTTTGTTCTCTAACAAAAATTGAATAATGCATGATCACGGTGTTAAAATTTGAATGCCATTCGAAAGGCTCGTACTTATAAACCAGTCGATTATTTTTCCATAAGGGGCGTTATTGATCAATTCCCAAATGTACAACAAAATTTAAGGTTACGTTTTATAAAATAATACCCCGGAATTACATATCAGTATACTTCCTTCCGACAAAACCGAGAGTAATTCGTTAAACAGGCTTGATATATCCACCTCGATCAGCACAAAGCCCCAAAGAATTAACGTGGCAATGATTTCATACGAATTTATTAACTAAAATGTTCACCCACTCACAGACATTTAATCGGATATCTTTGAGAAGTCTCATTGGATTTTGCATGAACATCGAAATTTGTCTCATGTGAAAGTTTTTTCTACATTTCAAGTGCTTTGGCTTTTTTAAGCAGCTCTTAGTAGCGAGGAACATCGACTGACTAGTCCGGTTATATGAAAATTGGGGTCATTTTTCATTCCCGTGCAATATCCCCTTAACGACATGATTTATCGCAAAATTTATAGAGAAAATTTTTGTATAAAAAATAACGAGCTACATTTTTTCATATTTTCAATACTCTTGGAGTTGTATCTCAAAATAGGAAAATGAGGAGAATTTTTATTTTTATTTTTATTTTAGAGCCGCGGCATGTTAAAGAATTGCTTAATGAATGCCTCATACTTTCGAATTGCAGAATCCAGAATTCCAGTTGATTTTTTGGAAATTTTGTTGGGTCAATATCTCTATTGATTATTGAATGGATTGATAGACCAGCACAGTAAACAAAATATTCTGAAAATTGTTAACGATAATGATAAATATTTCGAACCTTTAAAGGTTCATCATCAGTCTTGTTTAAAGCTACAATACAAGAAAAACACCATAGTTGCATATAGAATATATTCCCAACCGAGAGGGGGGCTGTGAGTGTTATACTTAATAAAGAGTTAAAAGTAAACGAGATAAAGTGTTGATAGAAGTATCAACAACTAGAGTTTCGGTGAATAAGCATGTCAAATAATTATAAATTCAACAATGAAGCTGTTCATGAGGTGAAATGGTTATTGTGGCGTCATTTAATGTGATGGTATTGAACAAAGGGGGAGAGAAACGAACAAATTAATTTAAACAATAAATTGAAGGTAAGGAGAAACACCGTTTTTGGTAGAATATAAATTTAGAAATGTATAAAATAACAATCATTTTTAAAGAATTTTTAAGGAATCGACGAAGGGTATACAATCAAAGTTGATTTATTTGTTCAATGATCTTGTGAGGGGATTTCCTATGTTAGAATTGATTTCGAGAATTTCCAGAGTGTTTTATAAATGACCTTTATCAGACCGGTGGAGTAATTTCATACCCTTTTCAATATCGAAGGAGTGATTGGAATAATCAATATGATTAGCAGAAGGGACTGTTAGAATTGAGTTCTACGATGGAAGTCATAACATCATCAAACGAACAAATCCAATTTGATTGTACAACTTTCTTCAATTCTTTACAATTTCTATAAAAATTATTATTATTTTATACATTTCTTAATTAATATTCTACCAAAAACGGTGTTTTTTCCTCATCTTCAATTTAATGTTCAAATTAATTTATTCGTTTCTCTCACCTTTTGTCTGTTCAATATTATCACATCAGATGGCGCCACAATAACAATTTCATCTTATGAATAGCTACTGTAGAACGTCATCTCACCGAAATGTTCGTTAATTTTCACATCACTTCTGTTGAATTTATAATTAATTGTTTCTTAGTAGCGAGGAACATCGACTGACTAGTCCGGTTAAATAATAATTGGGGACATTTCTCGTTCCCGTGCAATATCTGCCTAACGACATGATTCATCGCAAAGTTTATTGGAAACATTTTTGTAGAAAAAATATCGGTCTACAACTTCTATGGAAAACCTGTTTTCATATCTTCAATACTTCTGAGTTGTAGCTCAAAATATGAAAATTGGGATAATTTTTGGATTTTTTTTTTCATTTTTAGCGCCGCGGTATTTTAAAAAATTGCATAATGGATGCCTACTACATTCGAATTGCTGAATCCACAATTTCAGCAGTTTTGGAAGTTTTGTTACGTCAGTATCTCTGTTGATTCGATTAATAGACATGACATGATTATTCACCAGAACTCTAGTTGTTGGTATAGTTTAAGCATTTTCAATTGCAGAAGCTGTTTCTATAAGGAGCAAATAAAAAACTCACTTCGCTAATACGAGCGTATATGCGAAGAACGAAGAATAATGTGTACTACTCATAAACTTTCTCCATCGGCAAACGGAAAATCAAACGAAGATCAAAAGAGGCGACAGTCAACGTGGGTTTGGATGACAGCTATCTAGTTCTGCAGCATAATCGCCTGAGCCAATCAGAACGGACCGCAAGCCTATGATAATGCTTGTAGGTATGGGCACCGATGTTAAATGTCCTAACAACTGTAGCGTAGTAGCATATTCACAGCTGCAGGCGTCTTATCAATGAGCACGAGATAAGACAATAGATATGCCGTCCTTCGGAGGGAACGTTAAGATGGCGGTCCAGAGTTCATAGGTGTTGAGCTCGTTAAAAAACCCTACCTCTGAAACAACAGAGGATTCGGCAAAATTTCCGGTTGGGAGGAGTGTGCTCACCGGCGTCGGTGTTCAGCCTTGGTAGCAGAAATAGGCCGACGTTAAATAAAGCAGGAAAAAGATGCTTGTAGGTGTGTCGATACGTTCAGAGGTCAAGAAAGCTAATAAATCACGAGTTATATGTGCTTGGAGGGGTCTGAATAAATGAAAGACAGTAGCGCATCTGGTCTGGGATCGAAATAGGTTTTGAAATATTCTATAGTTCTGTTGTGTTTTGCTTTTTTCCGACCATTGGAAAATAAAATTATGATGATCCGATTGCCTAGTGATACATACTTCCTCGTTTATGGCATATTTTTTTTATTCTAACGTATTTTAAAAATATTTATATATCTAAATAAAATCAGTTGTGTCCGCCTATGCTGCTCAAAGGATACCGCCGCAAGACTGCGAAACTTGGTTTTTATGCTCCCATCAACACTTCACTTTTAATTTTTCATCAAGCTACTTCAACATGGAATTTTTTCATGTGAGTATAACACTCACAGCCCCCCTCTTGTTTGGGAATATGTTATATAATGTGACTAGTGTGGTTTTCCTTGAATTGTAGCTCTAATTACGACTGAGGATGAACCATCAAACATTTTAGGTATAACCCTTTGGGCCCCATTAAACTCCATGTTTTTTTTTCGGATATTCACTTACTTTCCTTGGAGAATTTGGACGTTTACAGAAATTTTAAAATATTCTGATTAAGCCCGCTGAAGTTCGGTGAAATCTGTTTATTAAACGTATATTGGCCCTCCAGTTAACTACTTGGCGAATACCATTACATTGTCTGGATAGGGGTTTATGAAACAATGTCGTTCGCTCTAGATGTAGGGTGGGGCACATGCAGATAACTTCGACATCGTTTGGTCGAAATTGAAAGATATTTCATTTTGAATGTGTCGGTGAGAATTGGGTGACTACTTGATTCGAATTGCCCAATCAGCCTGATCTTAATTGAAATGCAAATTTTGGTAATCACTTGGAGGAAACGGGTTTCTCTCAACGTTCCAAAATAAAGCAGAAGGAAGTGGGTTAGTTGATTCCGAAGAAAATGTGAATGGGTGTTCCTAGATATTGCATTGTCTAAACAATGTCGAATAACATCGGAAAATGTATTGGGTTATTTGTTTCTCTTTCACCTCATTGTCAAGTTTATTGCATCGAATTCATCCGTGAAATGGAATATGTGAGTATTTTCCACGAAAATAACTCTACCACGTACGTCCAAACAATGGCTCTTCGGAAATATGTATTGAATAAATTGCGATAAGGAAAATATTCCCTGAATGCACACACATGGATGAATGAGAAATATCAGGTGGATATTGAAAGTGTCATCTTTTGTTTGATTATTCAACGCATAGATCTGGAGAATAGATATTTTCCCATATACATTTTATGTGAAAAATAGAAACAACAGTGTTCTGTGGATTATTTAAAAAAAATGCAACCGGCAAATATTCCATTTTAAAAATTATATTTGAGCTTGTGGAATTCATTGGGGGAAATTTTTTTCGATGAATAATATATAAGTATATATTGTTATGAAATACTAATAGCTGTTTTTTCTCCGCGTTGGAAGTCAAATTGTTATGTGATGTTGATAGGTGTTTTTTCTCCGCGTTGGAAGTCAAATTGTTATAGTCCCACTTTACTGATATTGCTAAATTGTTATGATAGAATAATAACTTTTTAATGATAATTGTTATTATTTTGTATAAATATTTTGATTTCGATATACCTCTACAATGAAATAAGAATTCAGCTATGCGATGGGAAGCCAATTGTTATATTGTGATATGATAATAGCTAATTGTTATGAAATAATAATTGCCAGCTAACGTTACTGTTTTCTCGCCATGTTGTTGCCAATTATTATTACTTTTTACCACGACTAATCTCAGTTGGTACGCCTTCTTCTCAGGAGCCGGTACTGGCAATAGAGCCACTGCCTGTCTAGATGTCAGCTCAAACTATTTCAGTTCATTGTTTAAAAGTAAGATATTGCAGATCATTGTGGAAAATAAACCAGAAATTGCCAAAAAACAATTATTTCCTTTATTCAGGAAATCTTATATTAACCTGGCCTGAGATAAATAACTTATAACTATAAGCAATTGACAAATTTTCATAGAATAATAAGAAACAGTGTTGGATATTGTATATAACCTCACTTTTTCTTTAGAGTGTGAAGAATTCTTTTATAGTTCAATACCAAAATAAAATAGAGGTCTTCAGATATACGAGTTATTCTGTGAAGTGATTCAGTTTTTGATGTGCACTAAAAGAGTTTATACCTGGAAACTGGAATGTCGCTGATGCAATAAGTGGCATAATCTGAATTCCTGTTTCATCCACTCCTCTCAGGAACTCACCATACCAAAAGGAACCATCCAAATCCCAGAAATCAGCTTGGAAACAGTTTCATGTGGAGTACAGAAAAGGAAATCTTGTTTTCTTCTATTTATTTGTGTCAAAATTCTCTTGAGGTTGAATTGGTTAGTTTATTGTAGACAAACTACCTTGTATTCGTGAAAATCTTGAATTTCCTTCTCCAAAAATTCTGTACGTGGTGTCGTTTTCAAAAATTTTTTAAATCTCTCTCTGGCTTTGTTTTTTCATTCCCTGGATACCATTTCTGTTTTGTCCATTTTATTTGAATTTTCAAAATCGCGCACTTCCTTGTCACACTATCACTCATTTGGTGTTATTTGAAAAAACTCATGAACTAATATATTTTACATTTCTTATAAACTTAATACAATATTTGATGATAATTCTTTTTGACATTTCTCAGTTCTTACTTTTCCACAATTTCAAATCTTTTATCTCACCCTCTCCCTTCCCGGATTGGCTATTGTCATCAAGAAGTTTCTTGTTCTCCCATTGGCTCTTTTTAGTTAGATACAATTCCATATACTGTATGTTTCAAGCTTATAATTTTTTTGATCACATTCAATTCAGAATGATTTTGTAAATCTAGACTTTTTTGTTGTATTTTAAACAATTATAGGTTGTAATCATTTTGACAATGTATGAAAATGATTGCATTATAGTATTTGCATATTTTAACCTATCGATATCATACAAAGGCTTCATAAAGGAAATAGAATCACAAAAAAAATTTAAAACAATTTCTCATGAACTACTAACTATTAAGTAATTATTATTTTTGTGGTTTATTTATGAAATTATTCATTTTTATCTTCGAAATATATTACTGTTCGTTCCTAACATAACAATATATATATATATATATATATAGTATTTTGGTTTGTTTCTTGAATCTTGTGAATATGTAGAATTATGTTTTTTCTCAGGATTTATGTTCTTTTGGAACTGAAAGAATGAGTTTTTTGATAAAAATTTCATTAAGTTTCGCCTGGAGGCCTCCAGGCTTCTTCAGATTATCTACAAAAAACATTTTTTTCTGTAAAAGGAGGTTATGATACATGTTTTGAGGGCACATTTCTGAAAGGGGGATCTTACCTTGCAACACAAATTGAGGTTGTTAATTACCTCTCCAATTCTTCTTTTTCATTTTTAAAGAAATTTTCTTTCAATATGTTTTTTTTAAGTGGACATCATATAAAATGTTTATATTTTTGAATGAAATTCAAAATGCTTGAGGAAAAATTTCAAAAATTTTGCGATAAAATCCTCAAGCATAAGTGATATTTGAAAATAATATTTCCCGAATCACATTTGAAACTGGATAAAATTATTTCAAGTTGGCCATCTGCCAACTTGAGATAATGAATTAATATGATGGTGATTTTGGTATAAGTGTGCTTTTGTGTTAGCTTTTGGGGTGTAATGAATTGAGATGGGGTAATAAAATGTGTGAAAAAAATATTTTTGGAGTTGGATTTGTGTGGTTTTGTTATGTAGAAAAATAAAAAAAGTGAAATTTGAAAAATGAGTTTTGAAACTTTCGGGGCTCGAACTGCCGACGTCTGGCTTCCCAGTCAGACGCCTTAGCAGTTCGGCCACTGGCCTTTTGACGATGATGTACTGTGCGCTTTTCTACGAGAATTGTTGATGGTGTTATGAAAATAACGGATTTCAATTATTCATTGCCTTACTTGAAAATCTGAGGTTTTTAACATGCTGAAAAAGGCGAGTTTCAATTAAAATATAAAATCCCTTATTTAATCAATTTTGCATTTCCTGTTTCCCTATATAGGAATTGAATGTGTTGACATATAATTCTGACAGGTCCTCAGTGTCGTTTTATCCCAAAACAATATCGAATCTACTAGTTGTTTCATCACTCATAATTGCACGAGAGGTTTGTATTTTATCGGGTAAATTTGTGTTGTTTAATGAAAAACTGTTGCCTAGCAATTGGACGAGAAAAACTGTCAACTATTGAAAACGCGACACCGAAGGTGAAGAGTTTTTAGGTTGACAGTTTTTCGAGTCAAATTGCTAAAGGAAACAGTTTAGAATTTGAACAACACAAATTTACCTGATATCAATACAAAGTGTAATTCGGCAGGACAATTTAATGAATAAGAAATTTAGAAACATATCAATGCAAACTTTATCTATGAAACATTAAAAATAAACACATTTTTATTTGAATGTACAATTATTAAAAACGCAGTTACTAGGAACAGTGATGTCGCTGCGGGTGCCACAGCTGATCGTTTCTGTAGTAGATGTTGAAGTTTTTCTTTCTCCAAACGAATTGATTGAATAATGCTCGAATGATACTCTTTGTCAACTTGTAAGTATGGTTTTATCGATGATGAATTGCTGTGTCCTGTTATTTTTATTAGAGCTTGTTCTTCAATTCCGCTTTTACTTAATTCGCTAACTGCTGCCACTCGATTTGAGTGATTTGTACTTTTGATACGTTTGGCATCTATACCAATACGTTGTGCTGAGCATTTAGTCCATTTGGAAATTTCATTAATTCCAATCGGCACTTTCTTATACCAACCTTTAGAATTTCTTTTCTTCCAAAAGGGATTTGATGTAAGAAATACTCTGTCCAATGTTATAAAAGTCTCTTGTTTTTCCATTAACTTTTTGAATAACCGTATTGGGCAAATATCTTCCTCTAAAATAGTAGACGTTATCCATTTGCTATCACCTAATTTATTGTTAACGCCTTGTCTCGTTTTCGAAAATAGAGGGTTATACTCGATACGTCCAGTTTCTTTTCCATTACTTCTAATTTCAGATACGAAATAAGTCGTTTTGCAGTAAGCTGCTTCTCCTCCGCGCCAAGCTAATTCAAACGCCAAAATGTGTTATAATTTCTTCTGAAGTCTTTCCGGTCCATTTTCGTCATATAATCTGGCCATTGCAAATACTTCAGATTTATTAAGAGCTGATGCACTAGATTTTCTCTTTTCGGGTTGTGCTTGTAGGATTTTACGTTCAGCATTACGTGCAGCTCGTGATGAATTAAACTGAACGTCGGTGAATGGGTAAAATACAATATTGGATTCGTTATAATATTTACTTCGTAACATTTTAGCGGTGGTGTTCCGAATTGTTTCAACTACCGCTTCTTTGTAGTCTTCTCCGTTACCTTTTCGCATATTGAATGCCCAATCTTGCAGTATTACATTCAATTTCTCGATGGAAGTATCTGGGTCAAATTTATAACTTCTTGCATCGCAAAACGTCAGATTGATGATTGCGTCGCAACTGTATGAGTAGGCACACAGGTATTAACAATTTGACTAATTTCGGCGTTCGTAGACTCTCCGAATCGACTCATTGTTAGTGCTTAGAAATTCAATAAGTTGTTGACAAACATGTCAAACTAATTATTTTGGCAACCAACACCGCGATAATTGATGAACAAATGAATAAGTGAAAAAACCACTGGTGCATTTGTCGCTGTAAAAGTTGCAGCAAACTTTTGCCGCTGTCAAACTGACAATTGCACTGTGGCATATGCGATTTTTTATACATGAGTTGAATTGTCAGTATAAAACTGCGAGAAGACGTTTTATCGGGGCTAATACCATAAGTGCTTCAAAAATTACCGATAATTCTGAAAAAAACGTGTTTTTTTAAAACTGTGCGAGTTTATTTTTTTCGTTGTTTTAAAGCATAAATTTTTTTAAATAACGAAAAAAATAACCGAGTGCAATTTTTCAAAAAACACGTTTTTTTCAGAATTATTTGGTTAATTTTCAAAGCACGAATGGTATTCGGTAGAAAATTTCAAGAATACAAGAAGATTCATATTATTTATTGTTATAGTTGATACTACAATTATTGTTAGTAATATTGTAAACATTTGTATTTGTCTTCTCCGTAACTGAAGTTGATCTTGAACCTCCTCCTGGCGCGCTTGATTGTAGATTTTCATTGCCACGCATTTTTTCAACGATAGCCTGATGGTGTTCTCCATCTATCTGTAGAAAGCTCGCAATAGATTTAGAGTTGGCATGTCCTGTTATTTTGATAAGTTCTTGCTCAGCAACTCCGCTCTTTGCCAAATTTGACACCGCCGTTGCCCTCAATGAATGATTGGTAATTTTTTTTCTTTCCGCGTCTAGTCTCACCTGGTTCGCTTGTTTCTTAGTCCAGTTTGCTATCACGTCCTGCCCCACAGGTATGTTTTTGAACCATTGATTTCTTACTTTCCAAAATGGAATGACAGTTGAAAATAAACGGTCACTTTCTATGTGTTCTCTTTTCGATTTTAATTCGTAAAATAATCGAACTCGACAAAAATTATAGTTATTTCTATTCATTACTAACCACTCAGATGAGGCACATGGCTTGGATCCGCCTTGGGTAGTTTCTCCGAAAATCGGATTGTATTCAATTATGTTTGTCATTTGGCCTGAGTTATCGAGTTCTTTCTTGATAAACGGTAGCTTTGCTCTGCATCCTTCGCCTCCTCTCCACGCCAATTCATACGACAAAACGAAGAACACTTTATTTTGTAGTCCCTCTGGGGTTCCTTGGTCACAACTGTTTACTAGTTTTTTCAGTTCTTCGAATTTCAGAGCAGTTGAACTCACTTTTCCACTATCTTGAGCCCATAGACAAATCAAAAATAAAGAGACTGTTTGAAACATTGGCGATCTTGACCACCAAGTTTTTGGTACGGCCCATACAGAAACTAAAAATAAAGAGAGTTGTCAAACCTGCAGTAAAAGTTGGCACCACGTTTAGACAGTGGCGACGTATCTCGCAACTGGCCGAACTAAGTACAGTTGGTAACACCGATTGAGATAAGGCGGGTTTTTCAAATGTGTTTTGGCGATCTTGACCCCCAAGTTTTTGGTACGGCTCTTACAGAAACTATAAATTACTTTTATATGATTGATATGGTATATATTTTATAGGTGATCGATTTGCCATTCTTGTATTCCATATGAATGGTTGTATCATATAAAATACTGGAATGGCAAATCGATCACTAATAAAATATATACAGTAATCGATTCGTAGAATCTGTTAGTTCGTTCGTGGTTAACATAAAGTTCCAAAGTAAATCTTTATTTCATGATATCAAGAACAAAATTAAACATCTTATAAAACAAGAATAATAAGTTGAACACTATAAAAACACATTTTATTGTATCTAGGCAATGTACAACTACAGACAAAACAATAATAAACTCGAAAAACAACATAATTAAAATTATTCTTCAGTCGCTTATCATCAAATCAACCAAAATAAAAACATATTACATTTACAACAAACCTTCAATAATTTTGTTAATTTATTAGCACAAAGGAGACCATGTACTTCGTACTTCCTCAAATGGTGATAGGAAATGAAAACTAATGGATGGAAATAAGTACCAGTTTGTGAAAAAAATCCTGCAACTGATGGATGGAAATAACTTATCAGTTTGTGAAAAGCAGCTTATATTTTACCTTGTGAAAGAATATTTCGAGGAATTTCAGCGTCAACTCGAATAACATTCCATTTTCGACGTTGGGTTAATAATTCAAGTCCATGGTATAATTTCTATAATTAATTTTTCGATGACAATTAACAGTAGAATTATTCTGAAATTATTACGTAGTTTGTCATTTTCTGACAAATGTCGAAATTGGAAAATTATAATGTCGCCAGTCGTCTGTTGATTGCGGGCAGCGCCTCCATGCGCGACTGGCCGTACCAAAAACTTGGTGGTCAAGATCGCCAATGTTTCAAACAGTCTCTTTATTTTTAATTTGTCTATGGTACGGCCAGTCGCGCATGGAGGTGCTGCCCGCAATCAACAGACGACTGACATAATTTTCCAATTTCGACATTTGTCAGAAAATGACAAACCACGTAATAATTTCAGAATAATTCTACTGCTAATTGTCATCGAAAAATTAATTACAGAAATTATACTCTGGACTTATGGAATTATGAACCCAACGTCGAAAATGGAATGTTTTGTTATTCGAGTTGACGCTGAAATTCCTCGAAATTTCTTTCACAAGGTAAAATATTAGCTGCTTTTCCCAAACTGATACTTATTTCCATCCATCAGTTGCAGAAATTTTTTCACAAACTGATACTTATTTCCGTCCATCAGTTTCCATTTCCTATCACCATTTGAGGAAGTACGAAGATTATCATCAAACTGGAGTATTTGTTAAGTATACCTACTCGTTCTCCTTTGTGCTAATAAATGAACAAAATTATTGAAGGTTTGTTGTACATGTAATTTGTTTTTATTTTGGTTGATTTGATGAAGACTGAAGAATATTTTTAATTTTGTTGTTTTTCGGAGTTTCATTATTGTTTTGTCTGTAGTTGTACCTTGTCCTAGATACAATAAAATGTGTTTTTATAGTGTTCAACTTATTATTCTTGTTTTATAAGATCTTTAATTTTGTTCTTGATATCATGAAATAAAGATTTACTTTGAAACTTTATTTCAACCACGAACGAACTAACAGATTCTACGAATCGATTACTGTATATATTTTATTGGTGATCGATTTGCCATTCCTGTATTTCATATGATACAACCATTCATATAGAAAACAAGAATGGCAAATCGATTACTTATAAAATATATACCATATCAATCATATAAAAGTAACACATTTGAAAAACCCGCCTTATCTCAATCGGTTTTACCAACTGTACTTAGTTCGGCCAGTTGCGAGATATGTCGCCACTGTCTAAACGTGGTGCCAACTTTTACTGCAGGTTTGACAACTCTCTTCATTTTTAGTTTCTCTATGCTTGAGCCTGTACGTCTCTTCTCTTTGCATTTTTTGCGTCCCGTGCAGATTTAAACACGACATTTTTATACCATATTTCTGGAAGTATTCTTCCATATTCATTTTGGCGATGACATTCCGAATAGTTTTCACGGTGCTTTCTTTGTACTCCTCACCGTTACTTTTCTTCATGTTATGAGCCCAGTCCTTCAAGATTTTCGCAATTTCGCATACTGGCGTTTTTCGTTCCAATGTATACCCTCTTGTTGCACAAAAATCCATGAATTGTTTCTCTTTTTATTCTCTGGAGTCGTTTTTTCGATTTGCGTGTCGATTTCAGCTTCTTTGAAAGTCCCGAAACTGTTCATTTTAGACGTTAAATATGAAACACTGACTGAAGTATCTGTTTACTTCAGGTAAGCGTTGTTATGGTCGTCAGCCTCTCTGTTACTTCCATGGCAATCGCGAAACATACACTCCCGATTTTCAAATCGCATCACTGCAGTTGAATTGTCACCTAGCGCGCTGAATTACAGCGATAATTCAGCAATAATTTCACATCTCTTATGGACATTTTAACACATGAGTGAAATTTCCACAATAAAACTGACCTGATTGGTTCTCTAGTTCGAAATTCTGGCTATTCGATTGGTACAAAAATGATGAGGGAATTAGTTTCCCGAATTGCCGCATTCAGACGTGTTTTGCCGTTTCATTTATCAACTATTTCATAGATAAAAATTATTCAAATAGTCAGGGGGTAGTTTAAACACCTTTAGATTGATATTTTGAAAACTATCCCGTTAGTAAGTTATGGAATTAAACTACGTACCAACTCCCATATCTCTCGGGCCGTTTCCAGTCTTGTCGATAAATTATTGCCCAGTCTCTACTTCGAATGACGCTGGGGAGAGTCGTAACCAAATAAACCCAACAAGAAATATCCTATAGAGTTTTTTATAGCGAACAATATTCGAGTAGTCGAAACCCAGTTGGGAAAGACGATTATTGCATGGTATATTACATACAGTGTATCTGAAAATGGCTTGAACTCGTTCACTCTACCCGAAACCAACTCATTCATTATTCTATATAATTCCAGTCGTAGGACTAAACAAATTCGTTCTCATTTGTTCGGCTTTGTTGTCGTTCGAGTGAAACAAATAAGTTAACTGGAAATGTAAACGAGGACTGATAAATGTTGGAAGGCGAATGAAAATGATTTATTATCATATATCAGTTTGGCTATTAGAGGGTGAGTTTGTGTTAATCGTTGACGGGATATGGAGTCTTCTATTAAAATAAAAAATAGAATTTCCTGATTCGATTTGGTCGATGTAGATCTACGAAGGCGTAGAAGTGCCATATTTTTTTAAATTTTACAATTCCGACTTATAAGTCGGAATTCCGACTTGTATCTCGGAATTCCGACTTGTATCTCGGAATTCGGACTTGTGAGTCGGAATTCCGACTTGTATGTCGGAATTCCAGGTGATTCGGGGGTTATGTTGCAATTTTTGTTACAAAATGGATTCATTCGACACCAAATATATAAAATCAATAATTTGCCATAGGATAATTTTTCCTCACAATATTCTTGAAAATAGTGTATTTTCATTTCTTATTCATAATTTTGCCGAATTGCGCTTTTTCCATAGGGGTAACCAAACTCGGGATGACTTTTTTCTCAGTTTTTTCAAGTGGAGCAGCCTATAAATAAGGCTATACTAGAATACCACAATGTGTTTTCAGAAAATGTAGTGTTTGCCTACTAAATTTCCATCGCAAATGTATCTAATTCTTAAGGAAAATAAGTCATCATAACAGCAATAACGATTTTTTTATTCAATGCTGGACAAGAGAGGTAACAAAGTAAACTCAAATAATTTGAATAAACCTAAATTCACAGGAGATGTTCGAACAATCTTCCATTTTGAGCTATCTTCGGACATCCACCAATCCTGACCCGTATAGAATAGAAGTTTGTGCCCCACTTGGAAACTCTGATCACACCCTCATCTCCACAACATGCTCTTTCCATTTACCATCGAGCTGCACAATACCACCCCGTCTGATGTGGCATTACAATTCGGCCGACTGGGAAGGTCTTCGTATGTTTTTCTCAGCGTTTCCATGGAAGAGAGTTTGTTTCTCTTCAGTAGATCCAACACGATGTGCTGAGACAATTTCTGAAATCATCATGTTGGGGATGCAAACTTACATACCGAATACCGGAAGAAGAACATCATCCGATAAGACATGGTTTAACAGAAACTGCTCTAGAGCTGTGGCTTCCAAACAGGCAGCATACCATCGATGGCTAAAAAATCCGGGCCCTGAGACCAGAGCAGCATATGTCGAGGCTAGAGGCATATGCAAAGAGACAATAGAATGCTCAAAAGATGCCCACAATGCCAAAATAAGATCAAAACTTGCTGAATGTCCTAACGGATCCCGTTCATTTTGGTCTTTCGCCAAAGCTGTGGGAAGAAACTTCACTTCCAGCTCATTTCCTCCTCTAACCAAAGAAGATGGAACACTAGCAACGACTGCCCAGGAAAAAGCCAATATCTTTGCGCACCTATTTGCTGGAAATTCCACTCTGGATTCATCGGGAAAACAACCCCCGAACATTACACCTATTGACAGTCACATGCCCGAGATCACCTTTCGCCAACGTACTATCAGAAAGATTTTGCTGGGTCTCAACACCAACAAAGCCTGTGGATCTGACGGAATCCCGCCGATTGTTCTCAAGAAATGTGCCCCCGAACTAACACCTGTTCTTTGCAAGTTGTGTAACCACTCTTACAATTTGGGGGTATTTCCGTCCAATTGGAAAATTGCAAGAGTACAGCCAGTCCCTAAAAAAGGCAAAAAGGCCCTACCTAGCAACTACAGACCTATCGCACTGCTATCTATTATTTCAAAGGTCATGGAAAAAGCCATCAACATCGAGCTCATGAAATATCTGGAAAACTCAGGAATTGTCAACGATAGGCAATATGGCTTCCGCCATCAGAGATCAACTGGTGACCTGCTCGCTTACGTCTCACATATATGGCAGCTATCTATTGAAAAGTATGGAGAAACTTTAGCTGTGGCATTAGATATCTCCAAGGCGTTCGATCGAGTTTGGCACCAGGGACTCCTCGCCAAGCTTCCGTCTTATGGCTTGCCCCCTCAGCTGTGTTCTCTGCTTGCTAGTTTTCTCTCTCACAGGTAGTGGTCGATGGAGTTTCATCTGACACTCTACTCATAAATGCTGGCGTTCCGCAAGGATCTATTCTCGCACCAACACTATTTCTACTTCACATCAACGACCTGTTGAAAGCAACTTCATGTCCAGTACACAGCTTTGCCGATGATAGTACCCTCCATACCGCTTTCTCTTCCAGGGCCCCTATATCAGCCCGTGAAACCAGAAATGAACGAGGAAGAAGTGTTAATAATATGAATATGGACTTAGCAAAAATTCTCGAGTGGGGATATAATAACTTGGTAGAATTCAATGCGAACAAAACACAAGCATGTCTTTTCTCTAGAAAAGCCGATCTCACTGTGCCTAACATAACTTTGTCAGGAGTAACCATACCACTGAAGTCATCCATATCGATGCTTGGTATTACTATCAGCAATAACCTTTCCTGGAAAAATCACGTGAGGTCCATTGCCAAAAGTGCATCCCAAAAACTTGGTTCTTTGTTTCGTGCCAGAGCTATTTCACCCCCACTCAGCTGCTTATGATCTATAAGGCACAGATCCGACCTGTCCTGGAATACTGTTCCCATATTTGGAGCGCGGCACCTAAACATATCCTGAGGCTATTGGATTCTGTCCAAAAAAGGGCAATTCATCTCGTCGGTGATGCCTCGCTTACAAACTCGCTCACTTGTCTGGAACACCGTGGAAAAGTTGGCGATTTGTCTCTATTTTATAGATATTTTCATGGGCGATGCTCTTCTGAAATATCAACAATCGTTCTCTTCGAGATCAACCCGTCAAGTTCAGTCATCACACCCCTTCGTGGTCACTTTGGAGACCTGCAGAACATCACTTTCCAAAGACTCGTTCATCCAACGAACAGCGAGGCTTTGGAACTCATTGCCTAGGGAGGTGTTCCCCGAGGCATACAACCTCCAGAAATTTAAGAAGAACACCAACTCCTACCTTCTTTCCCTTGGTTCCCACGATGTTCTCTGAACATTACAGGATATCCCTTTTCATGGGAACCAGAACATAAAAAAAAAAAAACATCAATTGAAGTTGATCTTGTAATAGAGCGAAAAACTTCTCTTTATATCTTCTCGCGTTAGACCTCTCCTATATCATATCACCAGAGATAGAAATCTAGGGGCGTGAGGTCTGGGGACCTTGCTGGTCACTGAATGGGTCTGTTTTTTGGTATCTATTTATTTCTGCGCCATCTGTTTAAAAATCTTCTTACCCGATTTTGATTGTGGTTTGATTGTCTGGTGTCAATCGGTACATTCTCCAACAAATTTGGTGAATCATTTCGGAGAAAATATCTGTAATTTTCTCCATTCAGTGGCCCATCAAAGAAATATAGTCCTTCAACCTGATCTCCAATCATGCCCCGACATTTATCGACCATCTATTTTGGTTATCAACTCCTCTGACCCAATAAGGATTCTCTGTCGAATAGTACTGGCAAATTGTGGCTATTTACCATCCCATTACTTTTAAATGTATTTCAGCAAATTTGGTTCCTTGCGACTGAAATTCGATGTATTTTCGCAATAGCGAACTCTTGTATCATAATCCCTTTCATAGAGTTCTTGATGTAATTCAATTCGGTATGGATGAAGTTTCTTCCTATCAATATTCTGTTCACGGAAGTATGACTCACATTTAGCTCGTTTGCAATGCTCCTCGCACTAACATGAGGATTCTCAACGGTTGAAAGCATAACCGCTAATTCAATTTCTTCTTGTGGTGCGATTTTATTTAGTTCTCGCCTTTTTTTGCGCTCGACACTGCCAGTTTCCTCATATCTTTCTTTAACCCTCAGAAAACTCTCTGACTCTAGACCTTGAATCAGGATATCGAACTGCATTCATTCTACTGGCTAATATACAATTTCTGCCATGTCTATATATATATATATATATATATATATATATATATATGATTTCGGCTTCCATTTTGAAGCCATTTTCGAAAAAAGGAAAAAAAAATTCAAATATAACTTATTGATAAGAGCAAAAGAGTGAAGTGATTTCCTACAAATGTCTCAATCTGCCTACTCCTAGGCTATAGTCACTGAGGTGAAAATGTGATTTCCCCTGATTTCTCAATCTGCCTACTCCTCAGGTGTTGTCCCTCAGGAAATGAAATGATTTCCAATCGAGGTCTCAATCTGCCTACTCCTAGGTTGTAGTCACTTAGGTGAGGTTCAGGATTTTGTAACTCGACACTGGGGTCCCAATCTGCCTACTTCCCAGGTTTCGCCACTAGCTGCCTCTAAGGTCTCTGAATCTGAGGGTGGATGTGGAGTATTTAACCTAGGTGAATTCAGTGGAGCGGAACTTTGGTCACGGCTTAGTTTGGCAGTAAGCCGGGAAAGTAGATGTAGGGTAGTCTGCGTCCATTATCGCGTTTGTTGAGGTAGTTCGAGCGATTTTCGATCTCAAGGACTTCACGAATGACCCTCGCTTGCAGTGTTCTCTCAGTGGCAATGGTTCTGGTGTAGTTGATATCCATTCTGTGGCATGTGTCTTCAAAGTGCTTGGAGATTGCCGATAAATGGTGCAAGTGTCGGACAGCAAGTTGATGTTCGTTAACTCGACTGCAAGTTTGTCCTATATATGTCCTAGGGCATTCGGAGTATAGTATTTCATATATTCCCTGGGACTCATTAGCTATGTTATCTTTAGGAGACCTGAGAAAATCAGAGATTCCATTATTTGCTGTGAAAATTGTTTTAATGTTGCGTTTCCCTAGGATTCTGCCAATTTTGATATAAAAAAATTCTAGACGCGGTTCAACCCGAACTTTCAATATTCATATATCTATATATATATATATATATATATATATATGTTATAATAATCTCATATGTTTAAAGTTTTTTCATTGTTATGACTCATAAGTCGAAATTCCGAGATACAAGTCGGAATCCCGAGATACAAGTCGGATTTCCGACTTATAAGTCGTAATTCCGACATACAAGTCGGAATTCCGACTTACAAGTCGGAATTCCGAAATACAAGTCGGAATTCCGAAATACAAGTCGGAATTCCGACTTACAAGTCGGAATTCGAGATGAAAGTCGAATTCCGACATACAAGTCGTAATTCCGACATACAAGTCGGAATTCCGACTTACAAGTCGGAATTCCGAAATACAAGTCGGAATTCCGAAATACAAGTCGGAATTCCGACTTACAAGTCGGAATTCCGAGATGAAAGTCGGAATTCCGACATACAAGTCGGAATTACGTCTTACAAGTCATAATTCCGACTTGTAAGTCGGAATTCCGACTGTATGTCGGAATTACGACTCAAAGTCGGAAATCCGACTTGTATCTCGGATTCCGACTTGTATCTCGAATTCGACTTATAGTCATAACAATGAAAATTTTAAACATTAGATATTATAACATATATATATATATATATATATATATATATTATATATATATAATATATGAATATTGAAAGTTCGGGTTGAATCGTCTAAATATCAAATCAGAATCTAGGAACTGAATAAACTTTTCACACAAATAATGGAATCTCTGATTTCTCAGTCTCAAAATAACATATAATCCCATGGAATATATGAAATGAAATGAATTATTAGTCGTAATTCCGACTACAAGTCGAATTCCGACTTCAAGTCGAATTCGAAATCAAGTCGGAATTCCGACTTACAAGTCGGAATTCCGAAATACAAGTCGGAATACCGACTTACAAGTCGGAATTCCGAGATGAAAGTCGGAATTCCGACATACAAGTCGGAATTACGTCTTACAAGTCGGAATTCCGAATTGTAAGTCGGAATTCCGACTTTTAAGACGTAATTCCGACTGAGTCGGAATTCCGACTACTCGGAATTCGCTTAAGTCGGAAATCCGACTTGTATCTCGGGATTCCGACTTGTATCTCGGAATTCCGACTTATGAGTCATAACAATGAAAATACTTTAAACATATGAGATTATTATAACATATATATATATATATATATAGATATATGAATATTGAAAGTTCGGGTTGAACCGCGTCTAGAATTTTTTTATATCAAAATTGGCAGAATCCTAGGGAAACGCAACATTAAAACAATTTTCACAGCAAATAATGGAATCTCTGATTTTCTCAGGTCTCCTAAAGATAACATAGCTAATGAGTCCCATGGAATATATGAAATGAAATGAAATTATTAGTCGTAATTCCGACATACAAGTCGGAATTCGACTTACAAGTCGGAATTCCGAAATACAAGTCGAACGGAATTCCGACATACAAGTCGGAATTACGTCTTACAAGTCGGAATTCCGAATTGTAAGTCGGAATTCCGACTTTTAAGACGTAATTCCGACTTGTATGTCGGAATTCCGACTTTTACAATCGGAATTCCGACTTGTAAGTCGGAATTCCGACTTGTATGTCGGAATTCCGACTTGTAAGTCGGAATTCCGACTTGTATGTCGGAATTACGACTCAAAAGTCGGAAATCCGACTTGTATCTCGGGATTCCGACTTGTATCTCGGAATTCCGACTTATGAGTCATAACAATGAAAATACTTTAAACATATGAGATTATTATAACATATATATATATATATATATATATATATATATATATAGATATATGAATATTGAAAGTTCGGGTTGAACCGCGTCTAGAATTTTTTTATATCAAAATTGGCAGAATCCTAGGGAAACGCAACATTAAAACAATTTTCACACAAATAATGGAATCTCTGATTTTCTCAGTCTCTAAAGATTAAATCAGGATAATGAAATGAAATGAAATTATAAGTCGAATTCCGACTTACAAGTCGGAATTCCGAAATACAAGTCGGAATTCCGACTTACAAGTCGGAATTCCGAGATAAAAGTCGGAATTCCGACATACAAGTCGGAATTACGTCTTACAAGTCGGAATTCCGACTTACAATTCGGAATACCGGAATACAAGTCGGAATTCCAAAATACAAGTCGGAATCCCGACTTGTAAGTCGGAATTGTAATATAAAAAAAAGTGTGGCACTTCTACCCATTCGTATAAATCATACGATATGGTCAGAAATGTTTTATTTTGTTCATACATCAAAGTGAATTCCTCATATTAAGGCCTGGAAATGTTGAATTTTTTTCATCAACGCAATCTACAAAATCAGTGATTGAAAATATAAATGACAATAATCCTCAAAATAATTACAAAACATGAAATTAAGGATGAACTGTTATAAAAAAGAAACATGAAATTACTTTTCTTCTTTTGTCGAATACGAAAATTCAAAATGACAGTTGACTTTTTCTCCAGTGTCCATATGTAATGACCTTCGAGAAGAACCGCCATTTTATCTTTATTACTGAAGAATGGTTTATATAAAACTCAGGTCACTGATATCTGTTCTCTTATTAATATTATTTGACTTCCTTTCATTTATGTGGAAAGTAGAAACATCAATATTTGGTGTGATTCAAATATACTGACACTGAATATATCGGAAAACAATCTAATCACACTCAAGTGAGATAGAGACCATATAATATTAGAATCTCATCTGATTACTTGTGAACCTGTTACAAAATTCCTATGGAAGCAGCTTGAAGTTTGAGTCGCATAAAATAGCTCTCAAAAATATATCTGTTGTTGTTGTGTCCATTCTGAGGTACTTGTAGCTAGGCCAAAATCAAATTAAATGTTCAAAATGTCCGCCTCCTGCAAGTATTCACGCTTCAGCCCTCCTTGTCATTGACTCGCGTACCCTTTGGAAAATTCCTGGAGTATTGCTTCACAGCACACTTTTACGCGGTTTCGCGATTTTTCCCCAGTTAGAATTGGTTGACTGTAAACCAAAGTCTCATGATGTCCCCAAAGAAAATAATCAAGACTGTTTATGTCTGGGTATCTAGCTGGCAATGACTCCGTTCCCCCACGACCCATCCAGCGATTATGAATGTTTTGGTTTGAATATTCGCGTGCCAGAGCACTAGAATGAGCAGGTGCACCATCATGCATAAACCACATGCAATTTCGCATTAAAATGGGAACATCTTCCAACAGAATTGGCAAATTATCGTCAAGAAATCGGCGATAATAATGTCCATTTAATCTGCGTGGTAAAAAAAAGGCCCAATTATAGGTAATCTCCAATAATTCCAGCCCAGACATTTAATGAGAACTGCTCCTGGTGATGAGATTCCACGATTGCATGCGGATTTTCCTCGGCCCAAAATTGATTATTATGAAAATTTTTGATCCTGTATTTAGCAAAACTAGCTTCGTCCGTGAATAAAATTTCCCTGTCAAATAAAGGATTTTTGGTAACTTTTTAGAGAAACTTCTGGCAGAAATTCACTCGTAATGGAAAGTTTCGAGGAAGTAGAGCCTGAACCCGTTGAATGCGATGGGGATATAATAAATTATCATGAAAAATCCTCCATACTAGAATATGGGCGATATTCAAATTATTGGCAACTTGCCTCGTACTTATTTCAGTCCGATGTGCTCCTTTCAAGTAATGATCCTGTTTCGCATAACCACAGTTTATAGGTACACTGCGCAACTCTGATTTCTATCCCTCGCGCATACCGCGTGTTACTGTGTTACTAATACTGACATTTTTCGTATACTTCGAAGAGCGATGATCGCGTACAGTCTTCTGCGCATCCTGAATTCTTTCCTTGGAGTGGATGTTACCTTGGAACATGCATTTGGGCCAAGTGAGCTAACTGCTTCTTTAGATATAAACCTTCTGTGGGTGCTTGAAATTGTTCGAGCATCAGGAACCATTTTATTTGGGAAGCGCTCTTGATACAGTCGCTTGGCTACATATGTGTTCCCGTCAGCAAGCCCATACAAGTGATGCATGTCTGCTAATTCGGTATTTGTAAAATTTTCCATGTTTTTTTTTTAATAAATACTTTTTTATAACGTGAATAATATCACGTAAAGAAGTGTCAAAATTGTTTATGTTGAAAACAACGAAATGTGTTTTTAGCATACTAGATGTATCTAGCCCACAAGATAATCCTACTACTCTTCAACGGCTGATTTCGCATAGGGACAAGCAAATTGATACATTTTATTCTCTAACTCAGGAGGCCATTTTTATGAGAAGATAAAGGGCAATTACAAAAATATTATTTATTTGGGAAAAAGACAGTGGCGTATTTGATCAAAAATATGACAGGGCATATTAACAGTGACGCCACTGATGAAAATTAAAAAATCCTTTATCATGGAAAAAATATATTTTTATGCGTACTCCGCATATACCAAAATTGAACAGAAAGCCAAAAACGTTTCAGAGATATTGGGGAAGAACTGATTTTTTTGTTAAATTCCAACATTCTGTATCTCAGAAATAAAGCGGTTGCGGACCTATGTTCATATGAAGGATTTTTCTTAAAATCTCCCAAGGATTGTCGCCCTTCAGGATCAGCATTCAATTATGAAACACCATGTAGAGCATGACGACATCTTAATTACCATACAAGATTTTCAGCGGACTCCTAATGTGACTAGGGTGTGACTTCCCATATAAAGGATGACTTGGATTTCTATATAATCCTCACATTGCCAGTCTTTGCTTCTCATGTAATCAATCATGTAATTCAATATGGGTCCGCCTGAATTCATGCACCATATAATACTCAACAGTTATGATCATCGGTGCAGAGTCTGGCTCCCGACATGAAAAGTTATCCGGCAGCCAAAGGAATAGAGAATGAAGAAACGAGAGTCAATTGTCTAGCGTTCACTTACACATGGCACATTTATTCAGAGAAAAACATGCCCCTGACCACTATTGAACGTTCCTTTGGGTGGATTATATAAATATTCAAGAGGCAAACCCGCCTTCCTCAACAACAGACTGTTTATTGGAGGTTCTTTGAATATTTTTTGTTGTCTGCAATATTTACATTCACCTTTGGTGTGTTGTGAGACATTTTTATTACAATAAATGATTTATAAAGATCAACCCTTGAACGAAAGATGTAGCTGAGTGGTGTACAGAGCCGCATTCAGATATACATTTCGGTCCCAGCAGAGACATCCAGTTAGGAGTCGTGGTTGAAATTGTCTATAAAAAGTACCTAATGTTATAACTGCGATATGTACTTTGGAAAATCAATGAAGTTATTTATATAACAAGAATATAAAGCGAGTAGGTTCTGCACGCGCGAGAAGTTTCCTCGCAAGTGCAATAAAAAGGCTTTATATTCGAGTTGTATACATGATTTTTTCCAATAATTAATTTTTTTGATATAAAAATGAGAATATCTTTTATAATACAGTACATGAAATCAGGTAATAGCGCTTTTCCCACACAATGTTTGAGGGGGTACTTTGGTCGAATTTTCGACCTCGGAACCCCTCCAAAGCTTAGTTTCCCAGCACAAAACCTGCAATTTTTTGGCACTTTTTTCAGTTTTCGGCCATTTTGACCAAGAAGGGGTGATTTTTCGACCATAATTATGAATCCCTTTTTTTTCACAAAACAGAGTTTGCTGTAGACCCAATAGTTTCCAAGATAGAGTTCTTCAAAGTTTGATGTTTTTTTTTTCAAATTTGAAAATTTTCAGCAATTTCTCTTGTTTTTCATAAAATCGCCCTCATATGGTTCAGCGAAGTGAATTTCAGAAAGATGTGGGTGGGGCAGTGGGGGGATGGGGTAGTATGCATATTCGAAACATCCCAACTGCGAGTACTTGCCTCTGAACCTCTACCCCACCCTCAGCAACCCTTTCTCTTGACGACTCGTAAATTTCACAAGTACAACGTCTCCTTCCCGCAAACTCTCACCACAGATAAAACACGTGGAACTCTTTGAAGATCCGGTTTCCGACATCCTGATATCTGAATGACACTACAACAACGAATATGGCGTCACAATCTACATACCGAACGTTGGCCATGGTTATTTTATCATTGCAAAAAATTTGCAAATTTGAAAAACTACCAAATTTTGAAAATATTGGAAACTATTGGGTCTACGGAGACAAAACTCAAAATTTTGCAAATTCTACCTAGTTTAACAAAGGTAACCATGTTCATTGTCGAAAAACCATTCGTTCATGGTTATAATGGCCAAAACTGAAAAAAGTGCAAAAAAATTGCAGTTTTTGGGCTGAGAAACTAAGTTCCGGAGGGGCCCCGAGGTCGAAAACTTGACCAAAGTACCCCCACGTCATCCCGAAAATTGTGTGGAAGAAGCGCTACTACCTGATTTCATGTACGTGATTTCGATTCTGGACTACAATTTCATTGTATTATTATTATTAACAAGAAAGAAGGCAATTTTGTGGCATAGTGGACAAATTATTGAATTAAGGAAAAAAAAGCATCCTCAAGTGGGAGTCGAACCCACGACCTTATGATTTCTAGTCATACGCTCTACCGACTGAGCTATTCGAGGACATAAGAATCGACTCACACTCGTGAATCCTTCCTCTCCACAATTTAATATTCATGTTAGAAAATAAAGCAAAGATCACACGTACTTATCAATGGCCGTCGAGATCCATTACCCGTCACTCAACGTCATCGTTTATTCGACCATTTCAGTAGCAGATTTCAGGAAGATGATCTCTAACCACTGATAAGATTTAGCCAAATATATAATGTTAATGTGGAAAATATTGTGTCCGAAAGGCATACAAGAAAGAATGGAATTTTGTGGCATAGTGGACAAATTATTAAAATATTAAATTAAGGAAAAAAAGCATCCTCAAGTGGGAGTCGAACTCACGACCTTATGATTTCTAGTCATATGCTCTACCGACTGAGCTATTCGAGGACATAGGAATCGACACACTCTCGTGAATCCTTTTCCTCCAAAATTCAATATTCATGTTAGATAAAAAGTTTTTAACAAAAAATTAAACCGACGAAAAAATCAACTGAAAAGCAAAAAATAAAATAAACCTTCTCAGTCTAAATGATAATTGAGCTCCTAAACTAATGTAAGTAACTGATTTTGAGTCGGCGCCAATCATCAAAACGCAGCCGTGCATCTCGCTGCCATCATTTTACGCTTCACCTAATTCAATTGCTAGTTTGTTTGGCGCCGACTCAAAATCAGTTACTTACATTAGTTTAGGAGCTCAATTATCATTTAGACTAAGAAGGTTTATTTTATTTTGTGCTTTTCAGTTGATTTTTTCATCGGTTTAATTTTTTGTTAAAAAGTTTTTATTTTTTACTTCTCAGTTCCGTATTTCGTCGGTTTAATTTTTTGTTAAAAGTTTCTATTTTTCAATTTTTTGTGGCTAAATTCTTCCAATTACTACCTACTTGTTTTTTGATTACTTCCAAAATACTTACTTACCCACCTTACTTCAACTATTACCAGTTAAATAATATGATTATCTACTTTTACTATTTGTTGTTATATAAATTTTTTTCGTTGTTCTGGTTAGTTTATTTCATTACTTCGTATATCATTCCATCCTCTCATAAAATATACTGATTTTGACGGATGTGAAACAAGAATAATGTCAGTAGCGATCTGTCATTGTCAACTACGTATGTGTGTGCCAATGTTCACTAGTGAAAAATCAATTATCCCCTATTTTTCCACCCATAAGGGTGGCTAGTTCTTTTCGAAAACCAAATATAAGGTATACCCTATCTATTAAAAAAAGAATCATCCAAATCGAAGAACCCAGTGCAAAGTTATGCCTGATAGAATCGGTTAACGGACCAGAATTCAGAGGGTGAGTGATCAATATCCTTCATTTCGCTACCCATAGGGGTGGATTTCATCTTCTAAATTGGAATGGGACCGAATTCGAAGTACACCCTATCCACTGAGAAAAGAATTATCGGAATCGGACGCCTCAGTAAAAAGTTATGCGTGATCATACTTAAAAAAATATGATGGAAAAACATAAAATATACGGGTCGAATAGAGAACCTCCTCCTTTTTGGTTTCGTCGGTTAAAAATGAAGCGAAGATCAAACGTACTTATCAATGGCCGTCGAGATTCATTACCCGTCACTCAACGTCATCGTTTATTTGACGATTTCAGTAGCAGATTTCAGGAAGATGATCTCTAACCACTGATAAGATTGAGCCAAATATATAATGTTGAAGTGGAAAATATTGCGTCCGAAAGACATACAAGAAAGAATGGAATTTTGTGGCATAGTGAACAAATTATTAAATTATTAAATTAAGGAAAAAAAGCATCCTCAAGAGGGAGTCGAACCCACGACCTTATGATTTCTACTGACTGATCCATTCGAGGACATAGGAATCGACACACACTCGTGAATCCTTTCCCTCCACGATTCAATATTCATATTAGAAAATGAAGCGAAGATCAATAATCAATCAATAATTTGTACACTATGCCACAAAATTCCCTTCTTTCTTGTATGTCTTTCGGACGCAATATTTTCCACTTCAACATTATTATTAACGTTTTGAAAGAAAACATCCAATTTTGTTTGTTTTGGCAGTGACAGTGACATAAACAAAATTATTTCAGTCAATCGCAATACATACCTACCAGGAAAAATTAGTACAAATATTAGGTTGCCAGGGTGCATAGTAACAATTTCAATTATTGAAGTCGCCATTACTGTAAAAGCGTAATCAGATAATTTTCGTAAATTTATAAAAGATCGCTTTAATTATGGATGAAGAAAGTGATTTTAGTGATACATCTGATATTCCTGCCGGTGTGATGGAGTCAGCAGAAGCTGAAACTTTCACCAGTAGAGTACAGACTACTATACTAAAGAAAACTTGATGCATTTGATAGTTGGTGTTCTCGGATAAGAATATCTAAGGAATCTGAATCCGTCATTCTTGCGTGTTTGGGAGGAAAATCTAAAACTATGAAGTCGTCAACCCTGTGGTCGAAGTTTTAAAATCTTAAAATCAACTTTAGCTTTTAACGAGAACTCACATATTTTCAGTAACATGTGAATAAAGTAGTACAAGTAAATAAAAAAAAAGTAGGAAGTAAACGTAATACGTCACGAAAGCATCGCTTGTGTGTGACAGACAAAGCTATAATAAACAAATTGAAAATACAATAATAAAAAAAATACAATTGAAAAAAAATACAATTGAAAAAAGGTTGTAGTTATTATAAATAATATTTTTATGAATAACATTTAGGTAAATAATATTTAGATAAATAACATTTAGATAATCCTAAAACTAACAGACAATAAATATACAATATTTTAATTCGGTTTTAATAATTTATGATTTCCTAATAAATAAGAGTCATTATGGTAATAACTATATATATATATATATATATATATATATATATATGTGTGCATATATCAGATGCATGCATAAAGCGAGAAGAGCGTAAGTGCACGTATGTATCTCAGCAGCAGATAATATATTTTTTCAGTTGTTTTTTGAACGCATTTATGTTTTTGATGTTTTTCATGATATCCGTTAGTTGTATAGTTTCAGACTCTCATATCTGTAACTTTTTTGCCCAATACTTTTATTCATAAATGGTGTTTTGAATTTGTGCTCTCTGCTTCTTGTATGATGTTTATGATCTATTCTATGTAATATGTGCTTATTTTTGTGTAACCTTATGTTGCTATAGTCAAAGAAGAGTTGTATTGGGTCTGATATTTCTGTTTGTTGATAAAGATCATCCAACGGATGGGTTCTCTTCTTGTTGTATATGATTTTTAGAAAGCGCTTTTGAGTTATTAATATTTTGTTCATGATTGTTTCACCCGTCGACCCCCATGCTAGAATTCCATAAGATATATGTGACTGAATAAGGGCAAAATAAAGTGTTCTCAGAGTTTTTTCGTCAAGTAGATTTCTCAGTGTTATAAATCGATATAACAAATATTGGAGTTTTTTGACTACGTGGTTAATATGTATTTTCCATTTCAAATTTGAGTCTATACATATCGATGATTATCCCAAAGTGAAGGCATTTCTTAAAAGAAAAAGTGCCGACTATAAGCCGAAAAAGGCAAACGTTTTCACGAGAGAAGAAGTAACAAAATTTTAGCTTGATGCTGCGGATGAAAAATGTGTATTGATGAATTTAGTTATGATTATGGGATTATTAGGCGCCTGTCGCCGGTACGAACTTTCTAAAATGGCAATCAATGATATTGGGGACAAGGATTATTATAAAAATGTGAAAATTCCTGATTCAAACATTTTTAGTTCCAAATAACAATGAACACGAATTAATCAAGCTTAAATTTGCATAAGTACATGTCACTGCGTCCTAAGATAGCAGAAAACCCTAGATTTTTTTCTTAAGTATAGAATTGAAAATGTACAGTTCAAGTAGTAGTGATAAATACTTCTGCAAAAATTCCGAGTTTGATTACATCATTTCTTGTATTACCTAATACTGGAAAATATACTTGCCATCGTTTTAGAAGGTCCTCTGCGTCGCTTTTAGTTGGGCAGGGGCTGATATTTTGAGACTCAAATATCATGGTGGATGGCGATCGTTGACCGTTGCAGAAGGCTATGTGGAGCAGTCCGTGGAAAAAAAAGTGAAAATTGGAAACAGTATTTTCAGTGGTGATATCAAGAAAAGTGGAAATGTCGAAGTCGAGAACAATAATACCTGAAACACTATACAAGAAAATCCATTCGATTCAGTATTACCGTAATCATCGTTTGGAATCAACATACAGAATAACAGCAATTGTACTATTAATATAAATCTTGTAGAAAATCAGTATGTATGGAATATGATTGTAATATGTTTAATAAAAAAACGATTGAAATGAGAATGATGGGTATTGTGTATTACCTGTATTCAAACAACGTAGGCCTGTACTTTTTTGCACGCCGTGCAGAAACTTTTGTGTTTGCACTCTGTTCAAAAATAGCCTACTTTTGACATTTTTAAAGCCTTCAAAAATGACATTTTTTTGACGTAAGTAGTGCAAAAAGTTTTTTTCCAAGCGTTCAGTATCAAACTACAGTTTTAGAGGATATACATTTTTTTCAGATGATTTTTTCATCAAACCATGTAATTCTCATAAACAGGGTGTAATCTAACACCTTGCACACCACTGAATGGCGAGTGTATGATGCCATTCAATAAAGAAATACAGTGATTAAAATTCCTAAAAAAAACTGAAACAATTCAAAGAATTTTTTTTTGAAAAATTTTGGAAACCGTAAAACAGCGAAGTTTCGGTAAATAAAATACTGTTTTTTCTGGCTTATTGAGGAGTTTTTTAGATGACACAAATAAATATTTTAGTTTAGCGTTCATTCATATATTAATATATCGTCAGTACTCATTAACAGCAGAATTAGCATAAAAGTTTTACTACTAGATGGCGCGAACCTCATGTCATCGATGGTACGTGGCAACTATATTGGGAAAAATTAGAAAAGGCATGTAAGAGATTCCTACAATTATATATTTTCAAAAAGTAATTCTGACTAGTTCTGACTTTAGACTTTATCTACCTGTTGGATATAACAAGGTTCGTTTGTTTTCAATAGTGTCATGTTGAATTCGAATGCTCATCGCCCGTAGCCTGCAATGAATGTAAATACGGAGTTAAAGAGATTGTTAGAACCCATTTTGTACATTTCTCTAGGAAAATGGTCAAAATTCCACATATTCAAATATAACTTGCATCAGGCAATTGCTAGTGTTTTCTTGCGACTGCGACACAAAAAATCGAATTGAAAAAAAGAAATTTTTAACCACTGTAATCTGTTATCAATGTGTGGTCCTGTTTTCATCTACTAGTTCTGACTTTAGACTCCATCTACCAGTTGGATATAACAAGGTTAATTTGTTTTCAACAGTGTCATCATGAATTCAAATACTTATCGCCTGCAACGAATGAAAATAAATACGGAGTTACAGAGATTGTAAGAACCCTTTCCTCTAGGAATCAGTTCAAAATTCCACATATTCAAATATTCCTTGCCTGAGGCAATTGCTAGTGTTTTCTTGCGACTGACAAAGATTTAAAAAATGAATAGAAAAATAATCCAACTTTTAATCACTGTAGTCTGTTATAAATTGGCATTATACACCCGTCATTCACGGGTGTGCAACAAGTTGAAATACGCCCTGTATATTGCAGAATCGAATGAACAGTTCATGACACCAACATTAGGATTTCACTTCGCTCAAGCTCTTTCCTGGAGGGGAAATAATAGATGGGCACAGTAGGTAATGGTCACAGTAGGTAATGGTCACCTGAACCTGACAAGGCATCTGGTTCACATGTCCACCTACAATTACGGAAAATTTATCACAAATGAGGTGGAAGCTCTATTATCAGAAATGACACGGATGTAGTTCATTGCGTATTAATTTGAAACTTGTCCTTTGAGGATACATGGTCGAATTAATTCCGGCGATGAATTTGTGATTGTTTGGGAATTAACATCACGTACATTGTTGAGTTTCTCACCAAGCCCACATTATCAAATTATCAGTTCATAGGCGCTGCTCCACAATCTGATACAATCTGACAAAAGTTTATCTGTCTTTGACAGAAATAATGTCACTGAATTCTAACATTTTTCGAATTTATAGTTGAACTATATACATTATTATTATTAATTATGTTTCTAAATGACTTTGAGATTGAAAGCGACTACCGAAAGGTGAAGTATAACCAAACTGGCGTCATAATTCTATACTTCTTCCTTTCAGACTGGATATAAATATTAGGAAGCGTTTAAGGAGATTCCTTCTCCAACTTTCGATCATTAAGTTTATGTTTCATACAAGAATAAGAATGCTGTTTGGATTTTCCGATCAAAAAAGTTTAAAATGAAAAATGCACTTCAATCACAGAAATATGATGAAATTCGTGGATATGTCAATTTCACATTAGTACCACATAAATTAATGCTGTAGTACGTTTGGGGTGGGTTTATTAAGAGTGAATTCACAATAAAAATTCGAAATTGCGTTAACCAACTCGTATAAAAAGTCGAGCTCGTCTCTCGAGTGATTCGTCAATCGAGACTAACATTTATGATTGACTAAGAATCACATTGACAGCCTCTTCAATACCAATTTATGAGTTTTCAATCTCATCGACATCATTTCCCATATAACCCCCAAAAAAACCTAATGGGTTCAAGTCAGGAGAACGGGGTGGCTGGGCAATTGATCTGTCTCTTCCTACCCATATCCAGAAAAAAACATCATTCAAATGGTCCCTTAGTTGGTCGGAAACAGTGAACTGATTCCCCATCAAGTTAGAGCCCTGACGAGTATCCAAAGGTACTACCTCGAGCAGTACTGGCAATTTAGAAAGTCGAGGTAAAGTCCATTATCAAGTCGGGGTTACACTATGAGGGTTTGACAAGCAGACCATACGTAAACATTGTGAATATTGAATATACCTTTTTCAGTAAATGTCGATATATGACTAAAGAGCGTATGTCTAACGGAGTTGGGATTTTCGTCTTGCTGATATTCATTTCGCAGGACTTGAGCAACAACATTTTGTGAAACATTCAACCATGCAGCAATTCGTCGAGAGCTTAGAATAGGATGATTCGCAACCAGCTCTGAAATTTTCTGCTTTCCATTCAACAACGACCAGTTTCAGCATAAATCAATGGAATTTCGGCATATTTCCTGTTGGCGAAATTTTAAGCCATGATTTCATTAACATAGTCCACCGAAAATCACTAAAACATGCGCTCAACACTGTCCACAACTTGAAATACTAAAGGGATCAATTATAAATACTCCACTCAGGTCACAAATATAAGAAAGAGCAGTGTTGCAAAACAAACACAAATCCTTGTTCTAAACTTTTCGGAAAAATGTACCAGATTCGACCTCGATTTATATATTTTTTTAGAAATAATTTATTTGTAACTATATTTTTTCTGTCGCACCATATATTTAGTTTTGTATGTGATGCTTCCATATATTACAACATTAATTGTTATGATCTATGACTGCTACTGAAACATAAATATTGAACATTGCTGCACCAAGTTCGTGATCCGATGTAGCTCTGGTGTTACTTACACGGCCGAAAAGGAAGCTGATAATAGTGCTTAGGAAAATGCAGATATGTTCGAACGCACGAAACAGCCTGGTGTTTAGTTGTAAGAACCAGCAAAGGGTGAAGGCAAGAATGTTCAAATAACTTCTTGTGCACATCGCGTACTGTTTTCTGGTTAGTTGCCAAGTAAGACCTTCCATTTACCAGCCTTTCAGTAGTCGAATCTAACAAACGTTCGTTCGTAGACAACTTTCTAATCCACAACTATAGGCATGTGCAACAATCTTGAAAACATTACCGGTTTTTGCATGGCACCGAGACCTCAGGGCCTGGCTGTCTATCGGTCTTGGAGTGTCGGGCACTACTCCGACTAAAACCCATCATGCCCTTGAACCTATATCTGGGATTATCCGCGGACAAAGCGTCGGATAGAGGAGGCGTTTAATTGTCATTGCCTGTATGTCAGTTGTATTTGCCTGCCCTATTATCCTCCTTCGTCTATAGCTTGCAACTCCCTAACTTGACTTATGTATCTTGTAGCCTGTGTCCAATTTGGCTTCGATCTCAGCATAAATGCCATTATGTTTTCCGAATTTCGCGGCAGATGCATTTATGTTTCCACGGAGAGACTCTCTGTGTGACATCTGTCGTAGAACTAATAGTGAGATCGACGTCGTCCTCTTCTTTGCAGTATATGCATAGACTATCGAGTGCTTTGTTTATCCTGTTGGTTGAAGTTCTGAAAGATTAGTGGGTGGGAAGAATTTGTGTCAGATAGAAATTAGTATACCTATGTTTGCACGCTATCCATGTCTCAATGTTCGGAATCAGTTTCTTCGTTCACTGGACAGTGGCGGTGTTGTTTGCCCACCTCTTTTGTCGCATTGATATTGTCCCTAGTCTTTCTTCGACTTTTTGTTGTTTGTCGGATGGAAACATTACCTGGCAGCAATCTTTGTCATTCTGGATCACTAAATCATAATGGTCACCGATATTATTTTCAATACAATACTTTTGATAATTGTGATTCGTTAAGGGCTTCAAAGTGTGTTGACTCCATCAACAAGTTCTGACTTTATCTTACAGTTTGGATATAATGATATTCGTTTGTTTCCATCGTTATGAAATTGAATACCTATCGCCAGGAGCCTGAAATGAATGCTTATAATATTTTTATATATTTAGCAAACATTTCAAAGTTCCACGTTTCGCATTATTATATGATGATTACATCCATACATTGTTTTTGCGTTAAACTGAACAGAAACTTTTTAATTTCATTACAGACTACGGTATGTTCGAAAGGATTTTGGGAGACCATATCATCTTTGGATGTTACTATCAAGGTTTCCTTTCTGTTTCTTCAGTCTTTGTTAAGTTTAATCAGTATAGTGACACAAATGGAGCAAATTTCCTGGTTGGTTAAATTGACATACTGATTACAGAAATGTGACAGAAAAGGAGCAAATCCATCAGTTACTTAGAAATCTTAGTTACCTCCTGAAAAAATGATTTGTTTCGCGAGGACTAATATTATATTCGTATCGAAATTAGCGCTTTAAAAAAAAGGTTTAATTGGGCAATTAATTTTTTTTTATCATTGAACTCGCAATTTTGTCAACTAAGACTCTGCATTGTATTCCTACGCAATGAGGCGACTGTTTTTCAGCCAATTGAAGAAGACTTCAAGGAGTTCTGGGATGGCGTCGGCTACTCAATTGTGAATATGTATCTAAATTTTTGTTTAAGTGATCTAAATTTTCGTTTAAGGGAGCTAGAGGGTGTAGATGTCAAAGTATATAAATTTCGTCGAGGGTCAAAGGGTCGGAAGGAAAGCTACATGAGAGCAATAGGAAATAACTTTGGAAATTCTGGAAGATGGGAAAAGCTGCCGGATATGGAAGAAAATAATTAATCACGGGGTGAGTTGCGAGGCTTGAAGCAGAGCTTTATTTCTTAGAATTACGAGGGTGAACCAAATGAACCAAACGCTTATGATTTGGACTTAGGGACAGTTGAATAATTCAAACTTCTACACGAGTCAAAAGAAAGGGGTTAGTTTTTACCAGTCACATTAAATTAAGAAAGTCCTAGGACAGACGGATGTTATCGCGCGTTGAAGAAATCATTTTTGGCGCATCGGAGTATGAGCTCTTTCATCAAAATAATTTTGGTTTGGATATTTATTCTCAAGTAGTTGGCTTTGAAGGTAGACGTGATTTATTCCCTATATTTGAATTATTTTTCTGGACAAACTTTGGTTTGCAACTCATTGGAATCAAATGTAAATGATGTAAAGAATTTCATCAAAGAGGCAAATGCAGATACATTGCACTATTGCAGTTACAAAAGTGCTCCAACTCCATAGTTAAGGGTAAAGTTTTACACGTTCTGGAAGATAATTTGTCAAAACTAAACAGTGCCTTTTATAGTTTTCTATCATATGACATCATAACACGTAACATTCATAGTATTGAATAATAACCGTTAGATTGACCATTTTCTTAAGTTGAGATGACATAAGTAAGTATTGAAAATTTTATTTCAAAAATTAGTTGGGTGAAAAAACTGGGGATATTTCTGGTGGATTATATTGAAAAAATTGAAAAACTGAGTCTATTCGTTCACAATGGTGACAGCTTTGGGACACATTTTTTCAAATGAAGAAAAATAGAAAACAAATCTATTTCTGTGACATTGGTGATAGTGAGGTAATAAATCTTTTATGGAAAGTCTTTTTGATAACTATAGTCAATTTACTCGCGTTACAGTGGTGACATCTACGGGAATTTTGTTAAATGAAGTTTATTTCTATTGAAAAATTGAGAACAGTTATTAGACTTGTTCATTACAATATTTTTCTAAATGTCATAACTATGGTAACAGATTTCACTTCGACTTTGGCAAATCTCAATCTTGTCGCTACCCTACAAAAAGTAACTTGTACTCCTAATAATACCATTGGAAAAATTACCACAAAATTAAACATTTCAATTATCTAATTTTCCTTCACCATAATTATGAAAATGGAAGTCTCTGAGAAATTACCCGTATACAACAGCAAATTTTGTTTTTGCAGGAATTAGCCCGTATTTCTCTAAAATATTCTCGTCAGTGGAATTGTCGTAGTTGGACACGAAAAGCCTTTTTTTGTAATGGAGTATTATCCTCGCATGGAACATAACATTAATCTACTATGAAGTGAGGTTTTTAGTTCTAACAATTTTGCCCACTCTGACAAATGGTTATTTGAACAATCTGAACTCCAGAAGCCAGTCTCATGACATTGCGGTCACATTTATCCTATGCATGGCAAAAGCTGGTATCTCACACTGAAATATTGTACACAAAGGCAAAAGACACGTAACGATTTCCTGTACTGCCTGTTGGAAATGAAAACAGAAAAGTGGAAAATTTTCATCGAAAGCTTGATTGAGTGTGTCGTGGATGGATTATTTCAATTGAATACTTATATTGTTGAGGTGGAATGTGTGCAAAAGAATTATATAATATTAAAGAGATAATGAAACTCAGAGATAGAGCTTTCATCGAGTACAAAAAATTGAGAAACTCCGTATCTTGGAAAAGTTATACTGTGTGAGAAATTACACTACTGGAGCAATACGTCGCGATAAAAGAGCATAACTCGAACATGTCCTGCGCAGAAAAAATTCACTTGTTATTCTCCGTCAGAAGACAATGCCTTGTCTTCCAGAGCAACTGAAAAACGTTCAAAGAATAAATTGTCATTTCAATCGAATAACGCACCCAGAAAAATCTGACATACTCATTTCCCTTCTCGAAAAATATAAAAATCAAGTTAATGATCCTGTTTTCACTTTCAAAAATATATCCCCAGCAACGGTTAATGAATATCTGAACAACATAAAAAGTAATGCTGTTGGAACTGATGAATTCTCTATGAGTATGATAAAATCAGTACAGTTAGACTAGGAGGAATCGGCGCATGAGTACCGAAAACTATTCCACCTCAATTTTTTCATGCGATCCTCTTCAAATTGCCCTACTGATGATATAAATGCATGTTGCCATGGGGCAACCCCATGCCATATTGTTTAAACCGAAATTGTTTAAACAATTGCAAGGAATTGTTATTTTTCAACCGGACACATTTTTTTTATATTCTTTATTGAAAAACAAATTGAAAAGTCCCCATGACTTTTCACGATAAAGTTAATATTTTTAGAGATATGAATTTTTAAAGGTTCGAAAAATCTCAAATTTGGGTATTTTTGACCCATGAAATATATATAATAAATATAAAAAAAAATATAAATAATATTTTTTTTAATTCTTTATACAATAGTTAATAATATTCTCAATAGATATTTGAAAAAAATTCATTGTTTATACCTGTTTTTTTATTGTTAATTTCGCGCGCTCACAAGTATGCGTTGTACCCGGTTTGTGAAATTTTACCTGCTTCACACGCATTTACGGGTTGTGATACGACTAGTAAAATTGGCACAAAAAAAAATCTTTTGAAATGATAAAAGTAAAAGAAAATCGTGATGCTTTAGTCCCTCTTGGCAATGGCTTGGATTTAAGTACTAAGGAGTTGAAAGGCTTAGAAAGATTGTATTGAAATATTTTGGGTAAAAAAGGTAACACGGCGGATGAAGCTAGACAATGTATTTTTTCTCGTTGCTTTGGCACTAATATTAATTTATCGAAAATTCCGTGCACATCAGATGCCTTGCATTTGTATGCACTTAGAGCTTCTGCTCAAACATACATTTGGAAAAATGCATTGAATCCCCAATATGAAACATTAGATTTTACGAATTTCGGATACAAACTAGAGAATGGTACTTTGTTACCTTTATTTATAAACAAAAGCCCATTTCCAACTGATCTTAAAAAGTTGTGTAATTGTAAGAAATCCTGTGCAACCAAAGCTTGTTACTGTAAAAAAAACAATATTAGTTGCATACTTCTATGTGGTTGTGATCCAGAAGACTGTAAAAATATAATATATAAAAATTATATTGATAATAAATACTTATTTTTAAATTTTGTTTCAGTATTTCATACTTCTACATCTATAACCTTCGTTTGAAGAAGCTATTCAATGTAATTACTTTCTGTTTTAATAAAAAAAAAGTAATATAAACTGATAAAAAAGTAATTTTAATTACATGTTCCGATTTATGCTTAAATAACTTTTGTAAAATTGATCCAGAAAAAAAAAATGTTCGAAACAAATTGTAGACAACTTCATTATTAATAACATTGCTCTCTTTAACAATCTTGATAAAGTTAATAGTTTTCAAGATAAATGATAAATAATAATTCAGGACACAGAGAGGCCGATGCAGTGCATGAGTCAGAGAGAGACGGCGATACTTAAAGGTAAGCGACTCATACTTGTGAGCGCGCGAAATTAACAATAAAAAACAGATATAAACAATGAATTTTTTTTAAATATCTTTTAAGAATATTATTAACTATTGTATATAGAATTAAAAAAAAATATTATTTATATATATTTTTTTTTAATATATTTTTCATGGGTCAAAAGTACCCAAATTTGGGATTTTTCGAACCTTCAAATATTCATATCTCTAAAAATATTAGCTTTATCGTGAAAAGTAATGGGAACTTTTTAATTTGTATTTTCATAAAGAATATAAAAAAAATTTGTCCGGTTGAAAAATAACAATTCCTTGCAATTGTTTAAACAATTTCGGTTTAAACAATATGGCACGGGGTTGCCCCATGGCAACATGCATTTATATCATCAGTAGGGCAATTTGAAGAGGATCGCATGAAAACATTGAGGTGGAATAGTTTTCGGTACTCATGCGCCGATTCCTCCTAGTCTAAGTCCCATTTAATCGAACACATAACTTTCATTTTCAATACCGCAATAGAAATGAACATATTTTCCTCGAATTGGAAACACGCCAACATTATTCCTCTGGCCAAATGCAATTCTCCCACTGAGCTCTCCGACTTAAGAGCTTCAAGCTTCCTGCCTTCCCTTTCCAAAGCCCTTGAAATGGTGATGAAAGATCAAATGGCAGATACATTTACACGCGTCAGATAATCACACCTCTACAATCTGGTATTCATCGTATTCATCATAGCACTACTTCCGCTCTTTTGTCCATCACGGATGATATTTTCAAGGCCGCGGATAATGGTGAAGTTACCTGTTTGGTTTCATTAAATTACAGTGAGGCCTCCAATACACTGGACCATTCTATACTTTGTCTCAAACGCAGGTACTTTGGTTTCTCTAATGCAGCTGTAGAATTCATACGAAATTATCTATCCAATCGTACTCAGCGCGTCGTCTTAGAAAGTATTGAGTCTGATTCATTATCGGTTGCTTACTGTATTCCCCAGGGATCTATCCTGGGGCCACTCCTGTTTTGTTTTCACATTTCCGATTTTTTTTTGAAACTATAGAATTTGCTGAAATTCATCACTACACCGATAATACTCAACTTTATGTCTCTTTCAATGCTCGACAACTCAACGAAACACAAAATAATAAATTATACGGGTTTTCCACTGCCCACAATTTACGCTTTTATTCAAAAAATGCACAGATCATGTTATTCGTTCGAAAACGAATCGGCAAAGAATGCAAAAATCTAGGATTGTGGTTCGACTCTGACCTGAGATTCACCGAACATTTGAACCATATATATTTACCTGGCATCCTTCAACATTTTAGACAACTATTTCCCAACAGACACATGCTTTCCAACACTTGAAGCTTCCTTTATGCGTCTACGGATCTCCCTTCTGAAGTCTGATCAGTATCGTCTGCAAAGAATACAAAGTTCGTGCATTCGATTCTCCTTCGGTGTTCGAAAATTTTACCACATAAGTACAAAAATCACTAACTCTGGTTGGGTGAGGTTAAACGATTATTGTAATCTACACCTACTGTCAATAACCCGCAAATTTCTTATAACGAAAACTCCTCCTCACTCCACTACAATTCACACAAGATGTTTTTCATACAATGCTGCCAGATTTTACAACTTCAGCTACAGAATAGGCAGTTTTTGTTCTTACGTTGATAGATACCGCTTCTGACCTCTTTTTTGACATGTCAAGTATCACTGACCAATTACGTATGAAAACGAATTCTATCATTAACTTTTCTTCATTTTATTATGTGCTTTGGTAGATTTTTTGTGGTCGAGTTGGAAAACAGATATAGCTCACACTTCGCCTATCAATTCATACTGTTCTATTTTCCTTTTGTTATATGTATAAATTGAAATGATGATTAAATCCGCTCCATTATTATTATCATATAGCTATTGAGTGGAATTGGGCTACAGAAATTATAGGTATACAAAATCATATAAAAAATTAATTCCAAAAAAATGCTGACGTGCAATCATATTCCAATTTTTAGAAAAGATAGGAATATAGCTCAAGAGAATTAATTGTGACGATAGAATGAACGTTCTCAAGCGGATTCAAATTCTGATCATACGGCAACCGACTGAGTATTTTCTGATGCATTTATGGAACGAGTGATACATACATTTCGATGCTGGTATGACGATTGGAGTTGCAGTGGACATATCTATTGGTGTTCCAAAAAAATATTGTATGAGAACTATACGATGATGTTTTTATTGTTACATCTAAAAGTGGAACCGGGTCTTGGTTTTTGTTTCCAAATTGAATTGTATCGTTGGTTCTTGAGTGTTAATGTGATTCGGAGGATAATTTGATTAATATGGTTTTAATATGTGACTCTAGTCACATATAATATTAATAATAGATGTAGATCATTTATAATTACTGTATATCGGATACCAAATAGTAATCTTGACTCTTTCGCTACCAAGATGTATGATTAGATGTGTGAAATTTACAAACCTGGCAATCACTACATTGTCCGTGGTGATATAAATGCCGATTTTCTTATAGACACCGAAAATAAAAAACTAATAATAGAGTTATTCAATGAGTTTGATATGGTTGATCACATTGATGAACCTACTCTCATAACTAGCACCTCATCGACTAGCATATAGATGTAATTTCCTCAAACCTAGGACTTAACCCGGCACTTGTTGAAAATACTCACATGTCTGATCATACATTCCAAGTACTTCAAAAACCATTACCAGGGATTATTTATGAATCCAATAAAATTATTCAGCGTGACTATACCGAACCAAACTTGGCCACATTCAGAAATTCACTGATATCTGAAAAATGGGAGGGCATATAAAACTCGACAAATATAAACAGGCCTTTAAATTCCTTCTATAATACCTTCTGATTCCATTTCTACAATGCTTTTCTACTAAATAAAGTGAAATTCCTCAGAAAAAAAAAGCCATTGATCAATAATCACATAAAACAAGTACACCAAACTTTATGCGAAATGACTGAATTAGCTTAATCCACTAATAATGATATAATAAAGGATAGACAACACCAACTGAAAATTATATATAAAGAAAAAAGTTGGAAAATCATAAATGAAATAAAAAATGAACCGAATACTAGGGCATCAATTGAACAGAGCATCAACGATGAAGTTATAACAAATAACAGTAGAATTTGTGATCTCTTTAAAGAATTTTTCATGAATATACAATCTGCTGAACCAAACTTTGAAGAATTGAGATTGTCTCGATTTATAAATCAAACATTTTTTCTGCATCCATGTACTCCTCCAGAAACGAAAGGTGTTATAGAAAAAACTGAAGAAAAAAACAAGCGGCTGGTTTATATGAGATAAAGGGAATATGTTTGTTAATCGTCAGTGGAATTATAAGCTTTCCTCTTTCCGATATTATGAATATCTCCTTCTGCACAAGGAAATATTCTGATGGAGATATCCAAGTCAATACCAATATATAAAATAAGGGATCAAGAAATGATGTGTGTAATTATAGAAATATCAGCTAACAATCGCAATTCACAAAAGTTATTGATTATGCTTATAGTACAAGACTGAGTAATTATCTAGAACAGAAAAATATCTCACCAGATCATCAACATGGCTTCAGACAAAAAAGGTCAACTGACAGTGCTCTAAGCGCATTTTGTGAATAGTATCTATAACTACCGAACTCCTGTTGCCCTATATTTTGACCTCACAAGAGCTTTTGATACAGTAAATCCAACTTGCTTTTGATCGATTTGGCGTGCGAGGTGTCGCTAATGATTGGGTAGCAAATTATTTGAGAAACAGAACACAAATTGTGGTTAACAACCTTAGTCAGTCTGATCCAGCCTTGATAAAAATAGGAGTGCCACAGGGTTAAATTTTCGGTCCATTGTTTTTTATAATATAATAGTAAAAATATAGTCAATCTTTGACTCATTTCGGTAGGATCCACATTTGGATATCCTTGTCGGCTCAATATTTTTCGGAGAAAGGTTGAAACTTTCTATGACATCTAGACATGACTTTTTGAGTTAATTTTTTATTCCCCACATAGAGAATATCACCATTGGGTGGTCTATCGGCTACAATCAAGCAATGCCTCTTATTGTTTGAATCATAGGTGATTCCACAATATTCGTCATGCATTTCATGAGATACTTCACTTCTATGTTTTAGTAGGGAATACTGTTTTTCAAGAGGATTATAACACCACCGTGTTTATGGTTGTGTCGTACATAATAACTTGTGGGTATATAATTTTTAAAGTGAATTGTTCCAATATTTGACTCATTGTATTATGATTCAGTGAAACATAGAGGGTTTTCTTCTCGGGTCAGAATCTCGACTTGATCGATTTTGTTAGAAATGCATTGACAGTTCGTGTACATTATTTTGAAATCTTCATTTCTTAACGACTACACCTCGAGGCCAGTGGCTAGCATTTTATAACACGTCATTTAGTTCAGGGTCGGCATAACGAGATTATGGTTTTATACACTCTCACTCACTCAGAATTACTTGAAAGACAGTTTGGTACACGAATGAACTACTCACCCTTGAAATAAAACCGATACAGGGTGGGAACTAAGTTTACCGCTCATTTGAGTATTAAAGGTATATTTTGCAAGGGAAGGATAACCCTCGGTGAAGCTCACTCTAATACTTACTGCTACAACTTTGTTAGGACAAAAAAAATCTCCAAAGTGTCGGTTTTACACTTAAGTTATCTGAAAAATTCCTATGTCATATTTGATGAAAAAAACATTTAACCATCCAAAATTATTTTCAAATTGTGGACCAGAACCTTCTGCTATCTAAATGTATGACTCGTTTGATGAATAAATGGCCAGAACAAAAATAATTTCTTCATGGCAACTCATTCTCTAGAGCTATATTTCTGCAAATTCTAAAATAAATTGAACCATGATTCCTTATCATCATTCTCTTGGAATGTATTCTTTCTGTGTTTTTGTTTACCTATAATTCTTCGACGCCATTCCACTCAATAAGTATAACCCTTTTGCACACGTTCCATCTCCACATTGTATTTAACTTTAATGAAATTATATGAAAGAGATAAATCATCCACGACCACATTCAATGAAAATATCATATAAATTATCTATTTTTCCCTTCTCATACAGGCATTACAGGACAGGAAATCGTTAGGTACATGTCTCTTGCCCCTGTGCACAGTATTTCAAAATGAGAGAGCAGATTTCGCCATGCATAGGATTAATGTGACCGCAATGTCATGAGACTGGCACCTGGAATTCATATTGTACAATATCCATTTGTCAAAGTGGGTAAAGTAAACAAATTATTTTCTGAAGTCGGGTAATTATATGCTCAAAGTATACCGAAATAAAGTCTTACCTCACACGTTTTTTCTTACTCCGTGACCGAAAAAGAAAAGTAACTCTAGACCACAAAAAAAGCACCAGAAAAAGACGGTATAACAACAACAGTAATTCAATAAATCTCCCAAGAGATTGCAACACCTCTGATTCATTCAATAAATTCCATCTTTCGACCAGTAAATATCCAAACGAGTTTAAAAAAGCCAATCCATAAAAAAGGTGACAGAACATCAGTTTCCAACTAGATGCCAATATCAGTTATCAACTGACTTTCAAAAATCTTCGAAAAAGCTCTCAAATCAAGGCTAAATAAAAAAAAAATATTTACAAGAAAAAACCCATTCACTCATCTAGCAGCCTCTTCTTAGACACTGGTATATTGGACCTCAGGCAACTCTATATGTATCAAATTATCATTTACACATATAAAAACCAACATTCACTCAAAAAAGTTGATCACAAATATGAAACAAGATACAATGGAAATAACCATGTTCAAACTATTGTCTCGAAGAAATGTATAACATCAAGGAGTTATACGGCTCTATATCTGAAACTGTACAACCTCTTACCCGAAAGATATATAACATACCTTACTGAGATAAACTCCTTAAAAATGATTTAAAAAAATATTCAAAAAATATATTGTTCAACTCGGAAGGGACACAATAGAAAATATTATAGAATGTTAACCCAACCTGTAGAAATATATTCTGTTGAAGCATTAAATAATCAGTAGTTATACTATAAGAACTTCCAAATAATCAGGTTAAACATCGATAACTTGGTGCATAATTACAAAGAGTGTCAGTTTGACAGTTTAAATAATTCGACCGCGAAGCGGAAGAATTATTCTGTCAAACTGACACGATTTGTAATTATGCAAGAAGTTTGAGATGTATACCCGTATTTACTTTGAAGTACGTATTGTATTTGATACGATAATTTTTTGAGTGTATTAAGTAAATATAAACAATGTATTAAGTTGAATACAATTGCTACAATGAAAATTACAATTATTATATACCACGTTTTTTTTAACCGAGTCATTTTCTGCGCTGGAAACGTGGCTACTGCTCATTGAAGTGCTGGAAATATCGAAGGTGTTATAACTTGAACCTGTAGCGTTTTTAAAATTGGATCTCATCTTATTTATTATGTTTTGGTGATGTTGTTCATCTAACTGTAGGTAGGGTTCGATAGAATTGTTATTACCATGTCCTGTTATTTTGATAAGTTCTTGTTCCGATACACCTGCTTTTGCCAATTGTGAAACAGCAGTGGTTCGGTGAGAATAATTTGAAAATGTTTTATTTATCATATTTAAATTTGCCAATTCTGCAGACTTTTTGGTCCATTAACTAATTTCATGCTCCAATGGGTATATTTTTGTACCAGCCAAGGGTTTTTTGTTTTCGCTAGTTGGGATTTACTGTCAGAAATAACCCATCTGTTTTATTATTGATGTTTTCGCTTCTTTCTGACATTAGTTTACCTAGAAGTCACACTGGACAACGACTCACTTCATTATGGTTCGGTACAAGCCATTTATTATTAGCACACGGTTTTGCTCCTCTGTGTGGTTTTGGTAAAAATAGGATTATATTGTATTATATTACGAAGTAGAAAAACTCGAAATCGTCTCCACCATTCAATATTGACAATCGATTAGTTAAAAGATGGTGGAAGGTTGAAAACCATCGATTAGGTATACATGTCTCGAACCTCTATAGGTTCATCATCAGCGGAGAATAAAATCTATGGAGATGAAAAAGTTATGTTATAGGTTAAAAAGTAATATTATTTTAAGTCAAGAGATCATATTGGGACAAAATGAAAACTTGAAATATTTGACTTTAAGGGGCCTTTTTTTTCACTGTATTATGAGGCTCAGTATTTTGTATACTTTCGTCTATTGCATTTAATGATAAATCTCCGAATCGACTATTTTTTGAACAATTATTGATAAACGTCAAAAACTGAACGGTCCTGTTAGTTTGTGTATTGTTGTATATTGATGTCAATGTGGTTACTACGGAAATGAAATTATTGTAAAATTTTCGATTGGTGGAGCTACTCTATGTATAATCAGGTATTATCGAGATTATACATGGTTACTTAATTAATTGAACATTCTGATTGGTTAAAAATTACACGAAAAAATAATCAGTATTATGTTTACTTGAAAGACAATGTAATGCTGAAGATGATAGAGTAATACTAAGCTCTACCATGATAACGTGTGGTAAGAATGTAGAGAACTAAAATTCCACCACGCACAGCCAAATCGGCCTCAGTGAGACTATTTCGCATCCTGTTTTATTCAAAACTAAAAAACGACCCAATTTTCAGCACTTACTTTTATATTCCTCACTTCGCTGAATGTTATAATAATTATTTATGTATACCTTAAATTCAACCATTATATCGTCACCATTATCGTGAACCTGTAGTAAGAATGTAGAACTGAATTTTTCACCACGCACAGCCAAACCGGTTTCAGCGTAGACTATTTTTCTTTCCGTTTATTTAGAGCCAAGAAACGACCTAATGTTCAGTGCCCTATTTATATATTTCTCTACATGCTGAATGTTATATTAATTGTTTGTAAACCTCAACAATTCTACTGGATTGAATAAACTGATCATTATTATTATTATATCATTGATCAGTATCTGATATTTCTCGAATTTCTTACATCGAATGAAGAAATAGTATGAAAAAGTGTCACCCTCTCGAAATCCATGCGGGCAAAGCTGCCATAAATGTGAAAAAGAATGTAAAATTGATTGGAAGAGTGAAAAGTAATAAAAGTACGAGAGACACCAACCTTCGAAGATATGTATCACGTTACATGCAAATGTTGTTTTTGAACCCCTTTTGTGAAACATAATTGCTAACTTGATAATACGTAAGATGAAGACCAAGAGATCCTCAGGAATCGACAAGATACCTGTTTTTGTAGTGAAGAGAGTCCTACAAATAATTATTGAACCAATTACTCTCCTAGTAAATCTCTCATTTTCAACTGGTACTTTCCCAGAATTTCTGAAGGTGGGAAAGGAAACTCCTATTAAAAAAAAATTAAAAATATTCTCAAATAATAACTTCATGTCAGTAACCGTACCCTCAAGTTCCTCAAAAATTTTCGAGTACGCATTTTCAGAACGCCTAAAGAATTTCATTGATTTGCATAATATCCTGATAGGTAGCACGGTTTTCGCTTTGGAAAATCAACACAAACTGCCATATTAAATTTTTTCAATAATCTGATAGATCTCATTGACACAGGCAAATGCCCTGCTGCAATCTTGTGTGACTTGAGCAGAACATTCGACTGTGTCAATCACTCTGAACTTCCAAATTCTTTGGAGTTATGGTCTCAGAGGAAAGGCACTAACCTGAGTTTTTTCGTTTCTTACAGATCGATATCAATGTGTATTTCTTGAATTCGATAATGGTAATGCACTATCTTTCTGTTCATCTGAAATTGAACTGGTTCAGATGGGAATGCCTCAGGAACCAGTTCTGTTTTTTTGGATATCAATAATATTGATGAAGAAATAGCATATCCTCCATTTACCGCCTACGCAGATGATATCAGCTTTCTGGTATCAACTGAAGAAACACATTCATTATCACGCAAATGTGAATAAACCTTATTTTCAGTCACCAGATATTTCAATACACAGGATCTATTTTTCAATGCCAGGAAAACGCAGGTGATTCGCTTCCGCAATTATCAAAATAAAGTTGATGCACTCCAATTGAATGTTAATGATAGCATTGTAAGCACCTGCAGCGAAGTGAAATTTCTCGGAATCTATATGGACGAGTATTTGAGCTCGAACACACATTGTGAACAGTTACTTTCTAAGCTGAGCTCAATAATTTATATGTTCAAAAACCTAATTACTGTTTTAGATTCGAATCAACTGATCCGCATATATTATGCCCGAGTTGAAGCTAGATTACGCTAAGGTGTTTGTTTGTGAGACAACTCATCACTGAGCAACAATGTTTTCATGAAACAAAAAGCCATCTTAAGATGCATATTCAAAACTCCAAAACGCAGCTCTTGCAGAAAACTTTTTCACAATCATAAAATTTCATTTCTTATCAGCCTATTCGTTCATGAATTTTCAATATACATCTTTATCAACAGAAACGACTTCACACTCAACAGTGATATCCGTAAAATTAATACTCGTCGAAATCAAGTATAAAATCAGTCAAAATGCTTCAAATTTCATGGGTCCAAAAATCTTCAACCGTCTACCGGAAAAAAATAAATCCAAAAATGATCTTATAACATTCAAATGAAGTATTTTCTGCTTGATAAATGTTTTTATACACTTGATGAGTTTCTATATGATCCACTATGAATTCACAGAATGAACTGTATTTTATTTCTTGTATCTCTTTGGTATATTTCAATTTTTTATTTTACATTGTGTCTTATATGTTTGTCATCGTCCCCTTAGTATTAATTTTTTTCTTGACAATTCCCATACAAATTTGTAATTTGTCATTTGAAGGAAATGAACTGAATTGAATTGAATTGAATCGAAATATAATTCACAAAAAACTTTTCAACAAAAAATTAAACCGACGAAAAAATCAACTGAAAACCAAAAAATTAAATAAATTTTCTTAGTCTTAATGATAATTGAGCTCCTAAACTGATGTGAGTAATTAATTTTGAGTCGGCGCCAAACGAACAATTATCGAAGATTATTATATTACTTTGAAGAAGTTATCAAAACGCCGCTGTGCATCTCGTTTCATCATTTTACGCTTTATCTGAGTCAATTGCTAGTTTGTTTGGCACTGACTCAAAATTAGTTACTCTCATTAGTTCAGGAGCTCAATTATCATTGAGACTAAGAACATTTATTTTATTTTTTGCTTTTCAGTTGATTTTTTCGTCGGTTTAATTTTATGTTGAAAAGTTTTTATTTTTCAATTTTCTGTTGCTGAAATCTACTAACTACTACCTATTTAATTTTTAATTACTTCCAGAATACTTACTCACCTAGCTTACTTCAACTATTAACTGTTATAATAAAAAATAAATTATTTTTGAAAATTCCAGTTAGTTGATATCATCACTTTGTATATAATTCCATCCTTTCATAGAATGTAATTATTGTGACGGATGTGGGAGCATCTGTCAATGTCAACTACTCCTGTGTGCTAATGTTCACAAGTGAAAAATCAATCATCCCCTATTTTTCCACCCATAGGGGTGGATCATTTCATTCCAAATTGAAATATGATCAACTATGAGGTATACCCTACATAATAAAAAAAACATCCAAATCGGAAAACCCGCTACAAAGTTATGCCTGATAGAATCGGTTAACGGACCAAAATTTTGCTACCCTTAGGGATGGATTTTTTTGTTAAAATTCGAAAATACACCCTATCCAATGAAGACAGAATCATCGAAATCGAACTGGCATGTGGAAGGTTAGGCGTGATCATACATGAAAAAATATACGCGTCGACTAGAGAACCTCTTCCCTTTTTATTTCGTCGGTTAAAAATATAGGCGTCGACTTGAGAACCTCTTCCTTCTTTATTTCGTCGGTTGAAAACAGTACTCCATCCAGACCATGTATATGTATAGATGCGAAACCTATGTGATGAACAAAAATAAGAAATAAAATAGAGAGAGAGAGAGCGGAAATTCCTACTCATGATATTCGGAGGTTAGAAGACAGCCACTGGACGAGAGAAGGGGACTACTGTAGAGCTTCTACGATGAGCGAGATTCATGATAGAGTTAGATGAATAACTTTTGGTAGCTAGAAATGCCGAAAATTGATCTTTTCTCTGCCGTTTTGTAGCCGGGAGATATTTGTTGCTTCTTAACGTTTTCTTTTATTTTTGCTGAATCTACCCAGCATATTATATACCACAGTCATCTCTTTTTCTTTCTCTGGTCAAGTACCTATTTTCCGTCGTTTTTGCGTCAGAACGAAACGCCTCCTTTGAGGCGTAGTTTTGGAGTCAAAATTCATTTTACAGTATGAAATGTGTTGAGCAAGTTCTATAAAATGGAATAGCATGAAAATAATCACGAGCAACTGTTTATCCCTTTATTGTTGCAACAAGTCAATTAGAGGTGAGTTATTAGAGTAAGTAGGAATTCCCAAATTATTTTCCGTTATCGAACTTGTCAAGAAGATGTCAAAATGAAGTTACCCATCAACGGTCAGATTAATTTAGAAAACCAGAAAATTTTACAATTAACGATGAAAAAGCCGTTGCTACTGTCACACCCGTAAAATTTATCACAAAAATTGCCATGTGCATTGTACGTACAATTTATCGACCGAATTTCGTTTACCGATGAAACTGTTTATCGAAAATGATATTATTCTCGAATTCAATTAGTTGGTTTCGCATAACATTATTCGTCCAACACGAAGTGGAATAAACATCGTGGATGTTCAATTATTCACATACGTACATCAAAGGACTCGATTATTATTCCACACATCCAATTCATATTATATTGGGAATATTGCGATTGTATCGTTGATTCAACGGTTAATAAATCGTATATTCCACAATATTCCTCATTACAAATATTGATAAAGGTGAATTCAATTGAAAACTATCGCAAATGAAATAAAAAATCATCAACATTTCATATTGAATAGAATACAGTTCGTTCATAGGATAATTCCACGTCCCACACAATCGCCATGAACATGATTCGGATAGATTTATTTTGAGTTCAGAGAAGGAGTCAGTCTTTCAGGCTAGTATCGATTTCTTTAAGATATAAGATCATGAAAGATAAGTGCCATGTGAGTCACTAGGTACCGCCAGTTAAAGTTTATCTTTTCCGGCGTACCTATAGGTGTTACAAGCTCGATGATGGTTTGTTTACGTTGTGTCTCACTTCAGCCAGAGTTCTTTGGACCTTTGGCTGGTTGACTACTCCGTACTGATGAGGGCCAAGAAGCCTGAAACCGGTATGCGGATTGTTAGGTGAACACGACATAAATCGAGCTTATCAGAAAGAAACATTTGCATTCAATGTCCATTGATATTATATGGAAGTATGCATGGATTTACAGGTGAATATCATTCAACGTTCTGCGTGGTATTTGCCAGGAAAGTAGTTGTTCTTCACCTGAGATCTACCATTTTCTGGTTCAATTTTATATTGAATCCTTTATGTGAAGAAAACCGTTTAATTCGATTTTTCTATTCATTCCACTTCACATGGCACTTATCTTTCACTATATGCTAGACGGGCTTGCCACTCCTACTGAGAAGGAATCTTTTATTTAGAAACCTATTGAGGTGGGAGATTTTCGGAGTGTTTCTTTCTGTCACTAGGTACCGCCAGTTAAAGTTTATCTTTTCCGGCGTACCTATAGGTGTTACAAGCTCGATGATGGTTTGTTTACGTTGTGTCTCACTTCAGCCAGAGTTCTTTGGACCTTTGGCTGGTTGACTATTCCGTACTGATGAGGGCCAAGAAGCCTGAAACCGGTATGCGGATTGTTAGGTGAACACGACATATATTAAACATAATCGAGCTTATCAGAAAGAAACATTTGCATTCAATGTCCATTGATATTATATTGAAGTATGCATGGATTTTCAGGTGAATATCATTCAACGTTCTGCGTGGTATTTGCCAGGAAAGTAGTTGTTTTTCACCTGAGATCTACCATTTTCTGGTTCAATTTTATATTGAATCATTTATGTGAAAAAAACCGTTTAATTCGATTTTTCTATGTAAGATCATGATGTTCACTTCAGATGTAGAATCATTTCCGATAAACGGTTTTATTGTAAAGAAACATAATGATGATGCAAATAATGTAAAGCTAGGTAGGGTACCAGTCATCACCCACTCTCCTCATCAATATAGGGCATTCATCAGACTAAAATAAAATTGTGGGGCGCGTCGAATTTATATTATCTACAGTCAACCGCCATAACACTATATGCTTTGGATGCATCTTCTCACTAGACAACTTATGCAAAATGCGTGTAAAAGTAAATACGTGGTGTGATGACTTGTACCTGGTACCTACCTCTTCATTTTTTAGCTCTTAATACATTGTCTGCATCATTATTATGTTACTATACAATTAAACCGTTTAACTTAAAATAAATTATTTACTTATTTTAATTCTTAGCTTTCAGTACATTATCTGCATTATTATTTCTTTACAATAAAGCCGATTATATGCTTTGGATGCATCTTCTCAATAGACAACTCATGCAAAATGTGTGTAAAAGTAAATACGTGGTGTGATGACTGGTACCTGGTACCTACCTCTTTATTTTTTAGCTCTTATTACATTGTCTGCATCATTAATATGTTACTATACAATAAAACCGTTTAACTTAAAATAAATTATTTACTTATTTTAATTCTTAGCTTTCAGTACATTATCTGCATTATTATTTCTTTACAATAAAGCCGATTATATGCTTTGGATGCATCTTCTCAATAGACAACTCATGCAAAATGTGTGTAAAAGTAAATACGTGGTGTGATGACTGGTACCTGGTACCTACCTCTTTATTTTTTAGCTCTTAATACATTGTCTGCATCATTAATATGTTACTATACAATAAAACCGTTTAACTTAAAATAAATTATTTACTTATTTTAATTCTTAGCTTTCAGTACATTATCTGCATTATTATTCCTTTACAATAGAGCCGATTATATGCTTTGGATGCATCTTCTCAATAGACAACTCATGCAAAATGTGTGTAAAAGTAAATACGTGGTGTGATGACTGGTACCTGGTACCTACCTCTTTATTTTTTAGCTCTTAATACATTGTCTGCATCATTAATATGTTACTATACAATAAAACCGTTTAACTTAAAATAAATTATTTACTTATTTTAATTCTTAGCTTTCAGTACATTATCTGCATTATTATTCCTTTACAATAGAGCCGATTATATGCTTTGGATGCATCTTCTCAATAGACAACTTATGCAAAATGCGTGTAAAAGTAAATACGTGGTGTGATGACTGGTACCTGGTACCTACCTCTTCATTTTTTAGCTCTTAATACATTGTCTGCATCATTATTATGTTACTATACAATGAAACCGTTTAACTTAAAATAAATTATTTACTTATTTTAATTCTTAGTACATTATCTGCATTATTATTTCTTTACAATAAAGCCGATTATATGCTTTGGATGCATCTTCTCAATAGACAACTCATGCAAAATGTGTGTAAAAGTAAATACGTGGTGTGATGACTGGTACCTGGTACCTACCTCTTTATTTTTTAGCTCTCAATACATTGTCTGCATCATTAATATGTTACTATACAATAAAACCGTTTAACTTAAAATAAATTATTTACTTATTTTAATTCTTAGCTTTCAGTACATTATCTGCATTATTATTTCTTCACAATAAAGCCGATTATATGCTTTGGATGCATCTTCTCAATAGACAACTCATGCAAAATGTGTGTAAAAGTGAATACGTGGTGTGATGACTGGTACCTGGTACCTACTTCTTCATTTTTTAACTCTTAATACATTGTCTGCATCATTAATATGTTACTATACAATAAAACCGTTTAACTTAAAATAAATTATTTACTTATTTTAATACTTAGCTTTCAGTACATTATCTGCATTATTATTTCTTTACAATAGAGCCGATTATATGCTTTGGATGCATCTTCTCAATAGACAACTCATGCAAAATGTGTGTAAAAGTGAATACGTGGTGTGATGACTGGTACCTGGAACCTACCTCTTTATTTTTTAGCTCTCAATACATTGTCTGCATCATTATTATGTTTCTATACAATAAAACCGTTCAAATCAAAATAGATTATTTACTCATTTTATTTTCAGCTTTCAGCTTTCAGCTGCATTATTATTTCTTTACAATAAAGCCGATTAACTTTCTACTTATTTTATTTTCAAGTTTTTAGTTTTTTATTCAGTTACTTAATATTCCTCATTCTATTTAGTTCATTTAGTACCTACCCAACAAACGTTTTAAGTAAAATTTACGTCATTTTGACCTTCAAATAGGTCAGCTCCCAAATTGGCGAAAGTAATTCGTACGTTATAATTACCTTAAATTCACCAATATGGGGAAGGAAATGGAAGTAATTCAGAAGTCGAAAATTGGGCAATTAAGACATTTTGCCTATCAAGTCGAAGGCATAAATAGCTAAAATTGCCTTCAGAATAGTCGACTGATGGTACAAATTTAGAATTTTCTACCTATTTTAGGTTATGAACACTATATTAAATCAAACAGTAAAAGGTTAGAAGAAGATAAAAAAAATGTTTACTGCATATTGTGTATCTCAACCTACATGTTTATTAGTAAAAGCTTCGAAGATGAACATGGCATATGGAAAAAGAACTGTCAAGAAACGTACATCAGAGAATATGTATGCAAGTAATGGTTTCGCATTCACATCTATTTGAGATTTTATTTGCGATACAAACTTTTCTGTGATAATGTTGAATTTTACTTATGTAAAACAAGTGGGCACCTTAAAAATAAAAAATTTGTATGGAAAAAATTCATGAAATTAAGTGTACTTCCTTAACTTTTTTCATCAAACACTGCAGAAACTAATTTCATAGATGGAGTATGTATATACATATCATATACACCAATTTTTTGACTATCTATGATTGAAATGTAGTCGATTTGAGAAAATTATGGATCATTTTTGCAATGGCCGAAACGCTTCAAGTCAATAAATATGGCGTCTATCCCATATGGGACCTTTGAGTCGCATTTTCTTGAAATTTCAACTTTGAGAACACATAGGCTTTATGCAAAGTCGGAAGTAACCTTTATTTCTGACTTTGAAGTCCATTTTCCTCATCTTGGGATTTCAGACCCTTTCACATTGTGGTCAGGTGATCAAATACAAATTTGTTACGGGATGTTTTTTCATGCAATATGTCTATACGTTCCGTTCTCTAGTTGGATTGGAATCGTGGATAATAAATGTATATTGTTGTTATTCGATATTCTGATCATTTCAATTCCTAATACGGAGAAAAAATAAACCTTATTTTCTAGTTCTTGTTGATGGTAAAACCAAGTATCTCTGTCTAGCCTATACCCAGTTACTCAAAGAAAACGATATATACTACAAAACCCCGTGATAAGTATTTATTCTGAAATTGAAGTGTTTATTCTGGAATTGAACATCAAATATCAGTGGTATTGAAAATAGTACGTGATAATTGTATTCAGTGCCATTTTGCCATAATAACATCCATGATGATGTTATCTCAGTGTAAGGAGGGAATCTCTATCCGAAGAGAAATAGCCAATCATAACATTTTGAATATCAAATAGTGTATAGTGATTGGCTCAAAAATTGTAGTTTGACATGGCCGCGTTCCACATAGTCTGAAAGTACTCTTAGAATGCTAACATTGCAGAATGCCGTGCTTGAAAACATCCAATTCAATTCGTTGGCCTAAAAAAATCGAGATATTATGATTTGCTTAAAAACTTTAATTGGACGTTTCCGGACGGCGCAATGATTAGTGTTGAAATTTACAACACATCAATCTTTTATTGTTCTGCTATTTGCTTTCGTTTTCTTGCACTTCATTCAATATTTTTTTTTACCCATCTGTTCAGCTGGACCAACTTCATTGAATTTCATTTTGTCGTATCATTGAAAACGTCACGGCAGTAGTTTACCGCTGGCGATAGACGAAGCTTGTTGAACGCAGCTTATCTATACATTCATTCTGTTCATTCTGTCAATCCATCCATTACCGGCATAACCTAACATAAGCCTGTTTTGTATTGCCTTCGTCGATTGTTAACCCTTATTTGCTTTCATATTCCACTAATAAAAATAGTATGTTTTGAAATAGTTGCCGTCATCAAAAGTCGTGGAGCACATAGTAGAATACTCTTATGTACCACATGAGTAACATGATACCTCTGATCTTTGGACTTTGGGAAGTATAGGTTCGGATTATATTCTCATTCTGGCAGCTAATCGATAGTAGTAGTTGTATGGTTTATTAATTTTATTCGAATTTTCACTTGGCATTGTATAGATTTCTAAAATTCAGCTCCAAAAAAAATTATTTGAGGAGAGTAAATTGTATCATGTTATGCTCATCTGAATCTATCCGGGCTTCAATATCTGATAATAGACCAAGTTACTTTAAGAAATTATTTCTTGGTAATTTTGACTTCGTTGTAGACATTCAGTCTTATTGGACAAATATTGTAGTAATCTCGCCCTCATTGTGGAACAGTAGGTAGAAACTAGGACAAAAAATGCCCAGGCAACTCAATTTGTGCCAAAATAGGTGATGTAGAGTGTATAGTAGGCCTGTTTACCGACTTGTTCATTCCCTGACTATGTGAACATACATGAGGTAATAATTAGGTTGATATTCACTAGAAAGTATTCCCTGAAAGTTCAAGTATTTTGAACACATTTTGCTGGTCACTTTTAGGTGGAATTTGATCTAATAAATGACTCGATTGACCCATGAGGCTGTGAAGGTATATTTGAAGTTCATAACAAGGGATTTCATACTATGCACTACACCTATTAAGTTTATGGTTAAGGAGTTCCGGTGGTCTCAGTTACGGTTTTTATAACTCGAATTATAACTTTGGAGTTAATTAGTAGTTGAAGGTAGAATATTTGGTCAGAAATATGTGAATTTGGACTTCTTCAAGCCATTTTACCCCTCTGCTTGGTATAATTTTCCTATTATGTTAGTTGGGTAATTATTACAGGTTTTTTTTCCTGTCAGTTTTCTGCAATCTATCTCCTCAATACATAATCCTTCCAAAGACTTTACTCGACTCAGTTTCACGTAAGCTTGTCCTTCTTCAAACAGATTCGATCCCAATTACACAATTACGTGGTCTACAGTGCTGCCTTGCATTTTGAGGACAGTGGAAGCCCTTGACAAAATTAAGGATTTCAGTGCTTATGTTTTGACTGTCTAAACTCTATGATCCGCCATTTTGTTTCGGAAGCCATCTTGGATTTGAAAAATGTCTATGATGTACTGTTTTCTACTAGTCTAGCCCTTTCATTTAATATCCATATTGAGGGGGTTGTATTGAATGTCTGAACGCTATAATCCGCCAGTTTGTTTCGGTCGCCATCTTGGATTTGGAATTTTTTCATGGTGTACTGTATACTGCTAGTCAAGCCCTTCCGTTTGATATCCATATTGAGGGGGTTGTAAAAAAATATGTTATCCGTATTTTGTGGCGGCGGCCATCTTGGATTCACAATGAATACACATAATTGTATTGTCATCAGAACTAAAGGTGTGTACCAAATTTCACTTCAATCGGTCAACAGGAAGGGGGTAAAAAATGGTGAATTATATAATATTATTATTATTTTCCACCAGAACTAACAAAAAATTAAAAAAACAGCTGGGGTGCAATATGTACCCCGCTTGGTAACTATGCGTTTGTTCAAACTCAAACAGAACTCGAACGATTCATTTCACTCCACTTTGGTAAACGTTATTTCATTTTCATTTCAGTTTTCCGCCAAGGCGACACCGGAAAATGCTGGTATGCAGTGATGTCTGGTTCTTTGGAGGTTAAAATAAGCCATCCCGAGACCGATGCGAAGGTATGTAAATTTATCCATTTGATCTTATCCTACAACCCCAGTTCCGAAATGGGAAAATGTTTTTTCTCTCACAGATTTGCAAGTCAATTGCAACGCTACCAGCGGAATTAACACGAAAAATAAATACAATTGAGGTATTATTAAAGTATGCTGGTTTCTGAAAAGGAAAGAATAAACTGCATATTGGCTATAGTAGATATGCTAGGCGGGTTCTGGCGCAACCCCTATTTTGGGGTGGGTTTTGGCGAGCGGTTGAGGGGGTGGTTTTCGGGTGGGGGTAGGGATGATGGTGGTGGTCATGGGCGGTTCGTTGTGGGAGGGGTTTGTGAAAAAGATGGCGGTGAGAGGGGTGGGGATGGTTGTATGTGGGGTAGGGGTGGGGGGATGAGTGGCCTGTGATTGGTCGGAATGGTGGCAGCCATGTTGTGTATGGGAGTGTGTGATTGAGAGTGGGAGGTGTGGAGAGCTGTGATAGGTCGTGGGCGTGGTGATAGCCGCCGGCCGTTATCCAATAGCCGCAGCCATATTGGGGGGTGTCAACCAATATCCGTCAACGGCATTGGTCGGACGGAAGTGTCACGTGATCAGTGAATGGCGGCGGCCATTTTGGAAAGTGGGAGGAGTCAGCGATGATGCGGCTATGACTCAACCGACAAGTCTTTGCAGGAATATTATCTACGTCAGCACTTCTTATCAGTTGTTTATTTAAGCGACCGGATATCGGCGGCATCCTTTGTTTACATTGAGATAAGATATCGGCGGCGGCATCCTTTGTGAAAGAGTTTGTTTACATTAACAAGATAAGAGAGTATGCAGCTGCACGCTCGAACCGTGGGATAACTTCATTCATATGATTACTATTCGTATTTGTATCTAAGCGGACTAAGGCACTGTCGGCGACATGGAAGCAGGACGGATAACTTTTAAAACGTCACCAAATATACAGGGTGGATCGAAAGAGTGTTTAGAGGAGGAGAAGAACGAAACAAGTATATATTGGAGTTTTTTGTTGAAATGACGTCAGTTGAGGTTATGTTGTCGATGACAGAGGAGTATACACGGAAATTGGAACAGTTTCATCGAAAAGTCAGAGCTCTGAACGAAGAGTTACAGTTTTATGAAGAGAAACGAAACGTCACAAGAAAATTGAAAAAGTTGAATCTCTACACGACACAACCATCAACATCGAAATATGATTCAAATGGTACTAGTGACTTTGATTCTGAACACCATCTTATACGTAGACATACCGTATGATGATGATGTACGTGGAGTAGCGGTTTCTTTCAAAGATGGCAATCAGTCTTGGATTCCAATGAATCGAACAGCAGGACTTCGAAGGTTATTCTTCACCACAGACCTGCCACCCCACCTCGAGGATGATAACAACAACACCATAATCGAGAAATATCAGCTCAAGTTTGAAATGAATGATTCTACAAGTACAGTGATGCCATGGAGAAGGCTTCCAACGGTAGCAGTAGCGATGACGTCACCAACACCGCCACCACCACCAATACTGCCACCCTTGGAACATGAAATATATAAGATTTTTGTACTCTCATGTGTTGTTATAACCATAATGTTTTTTGCTTTGGCGAAATTCCTATTCAAAACTGTAAAAAGAAGCTTGGAATCGTCATGTAATATCAAAATAAATGAATAGAGAGTCTAACCTGACTTTTATTTCACAAACGGTGTACGTGACGTGAGCCACGTATACCGTGTGTGGGTGTGAGAGAGAGAGATACCTCTGACGGTTTCCCCTCTTTGTTTTTCATTTCAAACTTGGCTTTTTTTCCACTTTTTTCTCAATAATTTTTTCAATTTTTTTTTTTTTTTTTAATTTTTTTCAATTTTTTTTTTTCTCAACTTTTTTTTCGATTTTATTTTTTCATTTTGGGAACTCAACCCCCCTAAAGAACAAAGGAAAAGGAGAGGGAAAAAACAGAAAACAACATACATATTTATTTCCTAAAAAAAAACAATTCTAAATGAAAACTTAATTTGGTAAAATATATGTACACAGCCATTGGTGAAGATACTGGGTGTTCCTCTGGGCACACATGAACTTCCCGGTGTTGTGGTAGGGGCAGTGGTCCAGGGTAGGCTCGAATTGTCTGTCGACCAATGACTTGAATCATAGAAGGCCACATCGTAGATATCCACTTGGTACGACAATCCCATTTCCAACAATTTTTCCTTGAGAAATCGTATTTTTGGTTCCCTCTCACATAAATCCGATCAGCCTGGTAGAATAGGTGTCTCAGTAGGATGTCATCCATGTCTTCATAAGCTATGTAGCCGGTGTCGTATGGAATGCCATGCATCGATTTTTCCAAATATCTTACGGTGCGGCGGTCTTGGGCATCCAGGTCGGTATACCGTACAGGTGTCTTGAACAAAAAGTTGTGTCGCTGACTGCCGACGATTATGGACACCTCCTTTGGATAGAAGATGCCATTGACTTGGAAGGCTTGAATGTCAACGAATGCGATACGCATGATGGTTGGATGATGAATGAACGCCACCGCCGCGCCGTAGCGATCTATGTCAAGCTTCTCATCGTTTCGGAGAGGGATGATATTCCATCATACAATCGTGAATGATGATGCAATGACACGAGTCCGATCGGGAATCCGCGCTCGATTCGATATCAATCGTACGTCAACCGTACCGGATTTCATAGTTTCTTCCTGTTTTGAACAATCAATGACGAATAAGGCGCGATATTTGAAACCGAGGTAATCCAAAAGAGCAGACTTTTTCATGGAATTCGTATAGCTGCCGAGAAATTCCGTATAGTTGAAATGCGCTTCGGTATAGTGATTATTAGCGAAATTCAAGTGTAGACGTTCGTTGGGCCAATATTCACCGTTCAAAGACAAACGTATATTTTGAATGTTGACATGTTGGAAGGTGGTAGGATCGACGGAAACGTTATCTCGTACATTAGTTTGGAAACACACGATAACATAGCGTGGCCTTTCAACACTGGTACTCGTCTTAACCGACCATATTTCACGTTGAGCATTTTGCGTTATCGAAGGCAATTCGTTCAATTCCCATTTTCGGAACGGTTTCACTATCGGTCTGTCTGTCTGTATAGACCTCATCAATTTTTCATTTATTTCCGCATTAGGAAAAATGTGTTTGACTTTCAATTCAATACTATCAATCACAATTCGAGCCGTAGTCGTTCCCACCGCATTATTACCTGCCTCACGTATAATGACACAATCATTATCATTTCGGGCTCTGACAAATCGTAGAGTTTGACGTCCACACGTAATCAGCGGATAATCGTTGAAAACATTGAGAATATGACGGAGCGGTACAGAAGACTGAAAGAATTGTCATCTTCATTCAAAAGGCAAATTGGGGTATTCCAACCGCCTATAGCCAAATGCTGAGAATCCATAGGTTCGTAAGATAATAGACCTCTAATGGTACTCACAATTCCCGGATCTCGAACCGATTCAATTTCCCGAGCACTCTCGCTATAAGTGCAAGAATCGAAAGGAAAGCACCCACATTAGGGGCCAATGTAACGTCACCTCCCCATTATTTAATTCAAGTCTACCTTTAATCAGTAGCAGAGATGAACTCATGGCAAAAAACGAGTCCACCTGATTGATGCAAAATTCCACGATATCGTTGCAATTGAATGCCTTCACGAACGGAGTTATAAGTTCTGTATTCGGCTTTAACAATGGACTCGTCAAATTTCGGAGACCGATACAAATCGAACATGGGTGCTGAGATGGAAGCATCATCGTTGTCTCTTCTTCTTTTGAAGTTCATTCTGATGAATCAATATTAAATCGATGGAACGGAGAAAGGATTTATTCGAAGAGGTTAACTGCTGCAGCACGACCCGCTCGCTTGAAGGTTTCTGCAATAATGACGTTGTGACGTCACTCGCACCCCTTTTATTACTACCGCCTCTGCTGCTGCTGCTGCCACTGTCTATTATTAATCCCATTTGGTTCTCGCGACTCTGAGTTCCAAAACCAAAGTACTTTTTTCCCCTTGAAAATCCACAGGCCTACCGTCTTGATCGACCACCAACACCGTAATGTTGTGGATTTCACGTTGCGGTATTACAGGTAGATAGAGTAAATTCGAAGGTTTTTCGTCTATCGCGTAACCGGGGTCGGAAGCTATGGGGAATTCATAGATCGTGTGCGCAGGCGTGTCACCATCGAAGGCTCCCGAAGTAACACTGCACTCGAATCGTAATGTCGACACCTTTATAATGTTTACAGGTAGATCGGAATAATGCATTTCGTTCGGTTGAAGCACCCTCGGAGAAAATCCCAATGTAACGCCTATGCTATCCGTCTCCACGAATGAAATGGCAAAGTATTTACTGAAAATCTCACACTTCAACGTATTATTGTTGGGTTTGAGGCGGTCTTCCGCAGGTAGCGCCATCTCTTTCTGTATGAACGCCTCAATATCGGCAATTTCATAACACCCTTGCGGAAATTCAATGGTACGCAACACGTTAGATCTATCGTAATAGCGGAATTTCCGACCCCTTTCAATGTTCGGTATGGTATTGTACAGGTAAAAAGATCGAAGCGACAACTCATATTCTTTTTTCGCATTCAATTCGATAGGGGTGCGAGGACAAAAGGAGAACACGTGATTGTGACTGTTAACTCTCAGCAACAGCGACATGATGACGAATGACATCACCGCTGCTGTGACAGCATTTAAATACACATACTTTCGATCATACATTATTTATTCAGACATTAAAAATTTCAAACACAGATGACCACAATTTATTTCATCATAAGTCTGATATTGACGGTTGTTGTAGAAAATCCTGACTTTGCCGCTGCTACCGCCATTCAAATATCTGACCAATTCCAGCATCGGTTTCAAATTCCCAAACGAATCGAAATACTCTACTTCGTCGTTGGTTTTTCTATAAGCTACCCAATGAGTACCGCTGTTTCGTGACAGGTCCATGTTGACGATGGCACATTCGTTCTTTCGAGGACCGCTAGATGGTAGGGTGTCGCGCATGAACACTCCCCGAAAGTGCGGGATTTTCAATTGTTTGGCATATCGCACGATATCGATGTCGTACAGCGCTCTATCGGGTAGCTTTATTGGGAGTTTTTTGATTTCTTCAAGAAGAGTCCATAGCCACCCTTGACATTCTTCCTCACGTACAACCCCTTGCCTATGGATTCCATGGCTTTGTGATGACGTTTATCCTCTTCCATTTTCTTCTGTGCATTCTTAGCATCCACGACCGTTTTGGCAATGGCTGATGCTCCGCCACTCAGTGCTCCCAAAGCACTAAGACCGGCGAATATCGGTATCAGAGGTAGGACACCACCTGACTTTGCTTCGAAAGGTATTATGCGGGGTACTTTGACTCGTCGTTTCCCACCCAATTTCTTGATGGCCACTCGAGCCGCTTTCAGAGCATTAGATGCGGCCCGTTTCAATGTGGGAGACGGTTTCAGGGACTTGGCGATTTTTTCGATAACATGTCGTTTGAATGAGGCCTTACTGCGCATGCCCATACCGAGATTTCTCTTAGCTTTCATGGCTCCGTTGACGTGGAGAGCGTTCGCACGTTCTCAAAAGCCCGAATCTTTGGCTTTGACTCGTTCCCAAGCTCTATCTTCGAGTCACTTTATCCGCCTTGTGTCTATCTTCAAGCAATTTGCTCTGCGAATAAGCAATGTCGTGATGTTTGCAAGCAACGTCCAATGGATTGATACCGGGATCGCCTCGTGCTAACCGTTCTTGTAGCCTTGTTCCAGCTGTAATAATAATAATAATAATAATTAAATGCATTCGAGAGCACCGAATTAAAAAAATTGTATTCGATGGCACCGAAATACTATAGGTATATGAAACTTACGTCCACAATACTGATAGCCACCCAGGAGATGAGCTTCGAACGGGAGCTTGTTTATCAGACTGTTGAGCACACCTTCACCCTCGTACACCAACATGAAGACTGACGTCACAGCGATGTCGTCACTAGTTATATAGAGATGTATGCGAGTGGTTACCCTACGGCTTGTCGTTATTCCGGTGTCCCCGTGTGTCCCGTGTGTCCCCATTATTGTCCGTGTGTCCCCATGTCCCGTGTGTCCCGTTGTGTCCCCGTGTGTCCCGTGTGTCCCCATTTGTCCCGTGTGTCCCCGTATTGTCCCGTTGTCTGTCCCGTGTGTCCCGTATTGTCCCGTGTGTCCCCGTGTGTCCCCGTGTCCGTTGTCCCCGTGTGTTGTGTCCCCATGTGTCGAGGTGGACCGAGATAGGGAGATTTTTCTATAAACATGATTGATGTGGCAGCGAGTGTCAGTTGCAGTTGAGACGTTGAAGTGTAAACATGTCTATGCTAGTACCTGATCCCGACTGTTATGGCATTACTTTGAACGGATTAAAGTATTTCATTGGAAGAGAACCAATAATAACTGAAGGTAATACCTTAAAACTGGGTCGAGATACCTATGAACTGACCGAGGGTGAACCTAACCAAAAAGCAACCCACAAATTTCACCGAACAGGATATTCTAAACTATAAAACGATTTTGATGCTTACCAATGCACACAAAAGATCCGATGGAAGAACTAATGGTAATAGTTCATGGAAATCTAAGAACATAATTTCCAAATTGTTTCCAAAGATAAAATGGAGACCAAAGAAGGGGGTAAAGGACTGAAAAAATAACCACCCAAGAGAGATAAATAACGACCACCCTGTAGATTGCGATCAGAACATGGAGATCGTTCAGCAAGAGCACACGCTTCCCATCGAGAACTTTGACGTTACGATGTGGGGCATAGAGGCGGTGGTGGTGATGGAGAGGGAAGTAAACATGGCAGCCTATTCCCAAATTCCTTTCGAGCTGTTATCTGTGGTCCTAGCGGATCAGGAAAAACGAACCTTATGCTGTCGTTACTGATGCATAAAAACGGACCCAAATTCGCAAATGTCTACGTCTATTCGAAATCCTTGTATCAGCCCAAGTATCAATTACTCGAAGAAGTGCTGAGCGGTATGGATGAAATTGACTATTTCCCATACAGAGACAACGATGAAATCATCTCTATGGAAGATGCCCGATCTCACTCTATTTTCATCTTTGACGATGTGGCCTGTGATGGACAGCAGAAAATTCGCGAATATTTCTCAATGTGCAGACACAAACACATCGATGCCATCTATCTCTGTCAGACTTATTCGAAAGTACCCAAACAGCTCATACGTGACAATTGCAATATGATTGCGCTCTTCAAACAGGACGAAATCAACTTGCGACACGTTTTCGATGAGCACGTTCCCCCGACATGACTTTCGAACAATTCAAAAAGCTGTGTTCGGAATGTTGGTCTCAAAGCCAATACGATGCTCTCGTCATAGTCAAGGACTTTGACTTGAACAATGGCAGGTACCGCAAAAACTTTGACATGTACATAAAAGTATAGTTGCGTGACGCTTCACGTCATTCAACATCGAGATGTCGGACGAGAAGGTTGTTAGAGCCATGCGCGACCGAAAAGTGGCAGAACTTCGACGAGACTTGCGGAAAAAATACCTAGCTCTGAAACTTGGAAAAAACGAACGAGACGATACACTGACTAAACTTTTCAAACCGATATCTCAACCACTACAACAAATTGCCAAGTCTTCGAAAACCCTAAATAAATCCATTTTCAAAGTCAAGAAGGAGGAGCAACCTGAAGTTAAAGATGAGTCAGAAGGAGAAGATGAAGAAGAAGAAGAGAATTCTCAAAGCGAGAGAAGCAGCGACGAATATTATTCTGACGATGACAGCATGTTGCCACGGAATTTTTCTGCAGCTGTAATGAACGAACATCTTAATCGATATCCCATCATGTCACGTGAATACATCGCTCAACATTGGAAATAAAAGATAAAAGGACCTGTGAGACGTAGCTCCCGGTTGGTTTTGGGATCCAAGTCGATCCGCTTTGAAGCAGGATACATCGCAACTGGGCTTCAAAATTTGAATCAACTCCCGGACTATATCAACTGATATTTTACACCAGGCCCCGGAACTATAGCGAAGATGACTTGAACGACTACCGAGACATATTGGAGTTGACTGGATGTCATAGAAGTGCGAACGGTCGTTTGAAAGGCACTCAACGCTGGAAATATAAACACGTTATAAAATATTTAATGAGGAGAGAACGCGTCGGTCAGGGTATAAACACCGATAAATTGGAATACAATGACAACCCAACGGATTATATCTATTGGGACGATCCCAACGGTTGGTGGACCGTTTGAGACTTTTGGTAGGCAATCAGATAGCTGGAAATGATTATTCACATCGAAACGAAATCGTCGCCATAATCAATGAACTCCGTGAAGCCGGTTATATAGAGTAATGACATGCGCATTAGACTCATTCGCATCATGAGTGTCGACAAATTCGGTCATCGTTCTGGTGGTGGTAGTGGGGGGCGTAAGAGGGAACTACCTATGTTGTCTCGTACTCCCTCTCTACCGCACACCCCTGAAGGCGATATCGACATGGATAACTGAAAATATGTAATTTAAAAGATCCTACGTTTGATAGTGATGCGGCTACCAAAAATACGTGGACACCACTGGGTCTGAATTAAAGTCTCAACTGCAACGCGACGTTTGCCACATCGGCTGAAACTTCGCTAAAATCCATGAATGATGTCATTCTTCAAACAAAGAGAACACTTCGTAAACACTATAAAGAAATCTCGACTCGCGTATCTGTACAAGACACGGCAACATCGGATACCATAAAGAAAATGGCTGCCGATATGAAAATCGATTCGGATCGAATGAAACTTTTAGAGGGTAAAATTACGGAATTGTCAAGCATCTGTTTGAAATCAAAGAAAGAATAAATACAATGTATTCGTACGATATCGAACATTCTCGTTGAAGATGTCGAAAGCTCAAGTTGTTGCAGAACTCCATAAACCGGCTAGAAAAATTATCTTCGACGACCTACGGTAATTAAAGGTTTGGACGATCTATGGCAAATGGACTTGGCCGAAATGAGAATGTTTTCTTCAGATAATGGGGGTTTTAAAATGATTATGGTCGTCATCGACTGTTTTTCCAAATTTTTGTGGGCTCGTCCTCTAAAATCCAAAACGGGAGAGGAAATCACCAAAACTTTCAATGATATATTGAATCATACGAAACGGTGTCCGAAAAATCTACAAACCGATCAAGGTACGGAATTTTTCAATGCTAAATTTCAAAGTTTATTGGAAAAACGCGAAATCAATCACTACAATACGTTTACGGTGATGAAAGCGGCCATAGCTGAGCGTGTAATCAGAACGTTAAAGTCCCAATTGTACAAATACTTTTTTTGAACGGTACAAAACAAATGGATGAACTACTGCCGGAAATCAGGGAAAATTACAATGACCCGAACATCCAAAATTAAATTAAAACCCCGTGAAGTAAACAAAAGGGGAAACCCTATTTCCATCAAAATTTTCCGTTCGGGGGGGAAAAAACGTTAAGCGAAAAAAAAAGGGGGGGCTTTTCCTTTCCCCAAAAAAATTTTTTTTTAAAATTTATCCCCCAAAAGGGGAAACGGTTTTTTAAAAATTTCCGGGGAAAAAGGGGGTTTTAAAATGAAACCCCAAGTTATTTTCGGGTCCCCCCATTGGGGTTTTTTTTACAAAAAAAACCCCCAAAAACCCGAACCCGATTTTTTCCCGGGAAAAAAAGGGTAAAAAAACAAAAAGAAAGGTAAATTAAACCTTTCCCCCAAAAAGAAAAAATTTTTTTGGAAAAGGGGATATGAATTTTTTAAAGGGCCCGGCCAAAAACCCCCCTTTGGGAATGTCTGGGGGGTGGGGGTGGGGGGAAAAAAACCTTTTTTTTTTTTTTTCAGGCCCGAAAGGGCCCCGTAATTTTGGGCATCAAAAACCTGGGGGAAAAAGGGTGGTTATTTTTCCCTTTTAAAAATTTTTTCCCCAATTTTCCCCCACCCCCCGGGTTTTAAAACCCCTTTTAGAAATTCCCAATTTTAAAGGCCAGTTTGGATGAAAATTGGGAGGTTTTTAAAAATGGCAAAAAAATTTTGGAAAAGGAAAAAAATTTTCCTTTTGGGAAACCCCCCTTTTTTTCCCATGTTTGGCAATGAGCAAAATTTGGGAAAGGTCACCGGAAAAAAACCTTTTTTGGCCCCCTAAAATTTTTAAACCCCTTTTGGAACCCCATTTTCAAAAAAATTTTTTTTTCCAAGACAAAAAGGGGGGTTGTTCCCAAAAACAAAAAATTTGGGGATGATTTTTTTTGGGGCCCCCTTTTTTTTTTCCCCCCTTTTTAAAAGAATGATGGGGAAACCAGGGGAAATTTTTTATTGCAAATTTAAACCCCAAATCTTTTTTGGGAAAAAATTGGGGGCAAATTTTCCCAAGTTAAAAAAAAAAAGGGAAAGTGAATTTTTTTCCCCTCAAGGGGAAAACCCCAAAGAAATTAAAAGGGGGGGTCCCCCAAAAAGTTTGGGGGACGGGGGGAATTTTGGGAAATTTACTTTGTTTTCTTAAATAAAAATATTTTTGGGGGGTTTATAAATACATTTTTTTCAACCCCAACCCCCAAATTTTATTTTTTCGGGGGAAAAGGGGGAAACCTTTTAAAAATTTGGGGGGTTTTTCCCAAAAAAAAATTTGGGGCCCCAAAAAGAAAATTTTTTCCTTTTTTAAAAAATTAAAAAGAAAAAAAGGGGGGTTTTTTTATTCTTCAAAAATTTTGTTTTTTTGGGGGGTTTTTTCCCAGTTTTCTGAACTATTTTCCTTTTTTCCCCCATTTTAAAAATTTAAAAGGGGAAAAAAAAGGGTTGAAAAAAAAATTTAAAAAAAATTTTATTTTGGGAAAAAAAAAAAAAAATAAAATTAAAAGAAAAAAATTGAAAAAAGGGGGGAAAATTTTGGGGAAAAAAAATTTTCCGTGCCCAAGGGGGCTTTTTCCCAACAAAATAAAATTTTTGGGGGGGTGACTCAGATTGGTCAATACTTTTTTTCAAAAAAGGTTTTTTCCAAAAAATTTTCCAAAAATTTTTAAAAATGGGGGAAAGGAAATTTTTTTTTCCCCCTGGAGGCACCCGGGGGGCCAAAAAAATTTTTTTTGGGTTAAAAAGGGAAAAGGGGGGAAAATTTTTTTAATTTTAAAAAACCCTGCCATCATTAAAATTTGGCTTTGTTCTTTTTGGATTTTTTGGGACTTTTAGGTTTTTTTTCCCAAAATTTTGGGCCTCACCCAAAAAAATTGGGGGGGCCCCGGATTTTTTACCAAAAGGAATTGTTGTTTGGAAAGGGTAAATTAAAAGGATTCAAATTTTTTTGGAAAGATGTTTTTTGGGTATTCGGGGGGTTTTTTCCCTTTTGGGGGTTTTAAAGGGGAAGCTGCCACTCGGGGGAACTAAAAACCGGGGTTTTTTTAAGGGAAGGAAAAGAAAAACCCCTTTTCCCAAAGCCCCCCCTTTAAAAGAAAAAAATTAATTTCCCCTCGGGGGTGGGGGAAATTTTTTTTGGGGAAAATTTTTTGGGGAACCCGGGGGTTTTTCATCCTTTTAAAAAACTTGGGGGGGTTTTTCCCCGGAAAATGTTTTAATAAATTTTTTGGCCAATTGGGGGGGGGCCCCCCAAAACCCAATTCAATACTATTTGAAATTTTTGTATCTTAAAAAGGGGGTTAATATAGGGGAAATTTGAAAATCAACTTTTTTTTTTTCCCCCTCACCCCCAAAACCCCTTAAAAAGGTTATTTTGGGAAAAAGGGTAGGGTTAAATTTTCCCCCTCGTAAAAGGGGGGGGTTTAAAGGGTTTCCCTTCGAAAGGGGGGTTTTTTTTTGAAAAAGGGGGGTTAAACCCCCACCTCAGGGGTTTGGGGGTTATGGTTTCTCAAAAAGGGGGGGTTTATTCCCCCACAAAAACCCTTTTGTTGTTCGGGGGGGGGTTTTTAAATAACGTCATCTTTTTCTTGGATTTTTTTTAAACAGGTTCAGACTTTTTTTAAAACTTGTCTGAACTTGGGCCTTCTAAAAAAGGAAATTTTTGGGGAATAAATGATGACACAGGCTGCCATCTTTTTTTATTCTGGGTTCTGTATAATAAAAAAAAATCAAAGTCTTTATACCTTTTTTTTTTTGTTTCATTTTTTTTTTGAGTATAATGGATATAATAATATATTTGGCTGATTCATATATACAATGGCTATGTGAGAGAGAGGGAGGGGAAAAAAAAAGCATTAATTTTCAGTTATCACCCCTAACACAATAAATGGAAATTTTGGGAAAAAGATTATTAAATACAAGTTGGTTGGGGGGGATGGAGGTTGGCTATTCATTTCATTAAGCTATAATGCCCCAAGCAAGTGTATCCATTCGATCAGGGAGGGAGTGTTTTTTTATCGTCAATGGACTTAAAAGGCGATTTTGTTTTTTCAACACTAAAACTTATGGGCATATGAACGGATGCATCGTTGACTGTCGATTTTCCCTCTGATCCCTAAGCCCAATCGACATTAGTCTTCAAAAAATTTTATTTTCCCCCAACATTATTCGGACTCCTTTGGATTTTTAACACATTTTCCACCCTGAATTTTATTAAGGTGTATAGTTTTGAACGGAGTCCGACGAAATCTTCATTATACATCCGTTCCTTCATCTTTCATCAAACCTGGAATTTTCTTTTTTTACCTGTGGAATACCTCGGATTTTTCCCATGGGTAGTCGCTCGTATCAAATTTTCCAAGTTCTCCTGATTAAATCTCTATACACATCATCCCATTTAATTTCGTATGGAGAACCCAAACCCGTGTACATCAACTTACACTGATTGGTCTCGAATTTTTTTTCAACATGAATTTATAGTGAAAATCGTAGCCGGAAATTTTGGAAATATCTAAAATAGCCATACCGATATAGAGGGTTTATTGAATAGCAGTTCAGACCTGTTCTTTTCCGATAAATCAAGTTTTCATCGAAGATGGTTCGGTTTGGAATTTCGGGTTATTATCAAATTTTTCGCCCCATACCTACCCTCCCTTTTTATTGACCATTTTCACCCTCTGTGCTTCCTAATGTTTTCCAGGTCTTTCCGAAAATACTTTTATAAATTTATAGTTGTTTTTTCCGAAAGTGGTTGTAGCTTGGGCGCGTAATTTTGTATTTAATTCAATGTAGGGTTGCAGCCATGCCGATTTTTTTGAACTGCAACACTCTTGAACTTTTGGGGAGGGCCGTTTTTCCAAAGCTTGTTTTTTTCGATAATGTACGACATTTTTTCCCCTTTTTTGTACAGGGTGGTCAATATTTTGGAATTTTTTTTGAACCGGGGAGGAGTTCGATTTTCTGCAAAGTGGAAAATCTTTGTGTTCGTCATGTATTCCTTCAGGGTTATTCCAAATCGACTTCGAGAATTAACCCTTATCAAAGTATCCGGCACCTCCAGAACGTTCAAATTATCGAAGTCTTCGACCCATTTAACCCTCAGAGGAAATCTCCCTCATAGCCCATCCATAGAGGTTGTTTAATCCAATTATAATAGATTTTGGAGGGTTTTTGGGGATCTACCTCTCCCCATATATTTATTATTCGCTTGGGAGAATCAGTTTACAACCTGACTTTACCCCCGAATCCCTTTTTTCCAAAACAAAAGATGTCGACATCTTTGATAATCTCCAGCTTGCACTTGTGTACTTCAACATCATGACACGAATAGCCAGGCTGGTTTTTGGGGTACCAAGCGGGGGCGATCCATAATATCTTTACAATTGTCGGTTTTCAAAGACATCACCTAGCAATAAAATATCGTTTTCATGTAAAGTCAGAGTAGTCCCGTGTTGCCAAATCGAAGTTCCACACCTTCTGGGCATGTTGGTATTCATCTCGGAGATATCGCAATCGTTCAGCTGATTGTGGAATTTATCGATTCTGGGAACCTTTAAAACTCAAGTTTCTCCATGGAATCCACAAAGTCGTGGGGAATACCCTTTGCGTTGATTAGTGAAAATTGTTCATCGTTTAAATTTTGAAATTCCCTTTGTATTACAGAGATCTTCCACTCTGAGCGTGCCCCAACTCGTCAGGCTTGGCCCATGAATCGAAAGAATAATGGAAAGAATTTAATGTCTTCTGTTCGTCGTATTGTGTGAAAGATATATATTTTTCCCCTTTTTTATTGGAAGAGACTCCCCTCCTCTTTTCGCAATATCTCGAATAATGAAATGGCTGTCGAGCCGCTAAGATTTGGAAAAAAATGGGGGCAAAGGATTTTTTTTTTTTTGGTTGAGGTTGCATGGGTTTGATGTCCCATCCTCTAAATGCACCTGTAAAATGATTATGGTCGGCTACAATCATTTGATCTTTTGGAAAGGGTTTCTCCAAAATGAAAATTGAATCCTGCCGTTCTTATGGGATTGACAGACCTTTGGGGGCGATTTTCAAAATTTTTCCCTCAACGAAATTTGGGGTATGGCTTTCAATTGTTCTGCGAACCTTCCATCGAATCAAACCTCGTGGCTATCGTAATTAAAAAAAGTGTCCTCATAATTGCATTTGAAATATAAGCCTGCGCTATAGGGGGAAAATGTTTTGGTATTTCGCTGTTTTGGACTTGGTTTCCCTCAAAAGGGGAACGGTTCCAAAATCGATTCAAAATCGGCATATATCCAAAATGGAACCATTTTTTGTACAAAGTCCTTGAACTCGACATGGTCATATTTTGGGAAAGGAAACTTTTGTTGGTTTTTTCTACAATCAACAGTATGATTGTCTAATTTCTCCTGACTAAAAAAATAATTTAACATCTATCCAAATGAATTTTTATGATGATTCTTACTTTTTTGGGCTAACCAATCGGAAAGATCTTTAATACAACAATAATGGAATTTTAATGTCTGTCTGTTCGTCGTCTTCGTCAATTTCCGGCGGTCCCCCTCGTAATCATTTAATTTTACAAATTTTTTATTTTGAACCCTTGGTAGGTTAACATGTCAAAACAATTTTTCTTTTTAAGTCTCGTCGGTACAGTTGTGAAAATGTTGGGTGCGTCGTCATCGTTTTTTGTGATGATTTAACCAATTCAAAATATATACGTTCACCGAAATGCTGTTAAGTTTTCGAATTTTGATATTTGGCTGAGAGTTATAAATTCCACCCTCCATTTGAACGGTCGACCAATGAGGGTTTTTTTTGATGTACGCTGTCATTTTTTTCTACAAATAAAAGCTGACATGCCCACCCAAACAATTTTTGTCGTCGTTTTCGCACGTTAATACAAGCCTTTTTGTAAATGGCTTGTGGAAGTTCGATAAAAGTTTGAACCCCTTTCCCCAAACCTGATTGATTGATTTCTTCCAGATTTATGATTTTTGTAATGCCCACCCCTTTCTTTCCCCAAAATTCCTCCAATTTATTGCCCAATTTATCTCAAAAATTCCTGGAAACCCTGTAAATCTTTCCCATCAACCCCTTTCGTTTTTAGTATTGGGGATATTTCAAATCGGTTTCTCCTCATCTAACCCCATTTTGGCAATTCCCCAAAACAAGTATTAACCTTCAGCATGGGGATGTTTTCAACATGTTATTGATTCTACGTTTAAAAAGGCCCCAAGGAGTCTTTGAAAATTGATTCGTATCTTTAAGTGTCAAATTTATGTTCCCCCTGTACGAACTCGTCCCCGGAAAGTCGACTTTAAATCTTAAAATGACTCTGTTTTTTTAGATTTTTTCTGACGAACCCCTGACCCTCCCCCCCTAAATGTTTAATGAAATTCGACATGTTTTAATCCCCAAATTTGTTTCCAATTTCCTCAATATTCCGATGGAACTATTGGAGAAATTTTGATACCCTTTTCCCAAAGCCAGTACTATAAGTTAAATTTTTAGCCTGTTTCACGTTCATTGGACTGGATTTTGTTTTGAGAAGTTTTAGCCCCCCCTTATTTAATAATCATCTCATCCTTTGAGGCGGAATTTGTTCAAATTCATGGTTTTTTTAAAAACAAAACGAAAGAATGAATGCTTTTCCTTAAAATACAGATTATTTCTCTCTCTCACCTTGATTTTAAGGATACAGCCGTCCCAGTTGTCGCCGTCGTGGGGATGGGGGCCTTGGTTTTTGTTGATGATGATGATGGAATGGTCTGGTTTTTGATGAATTAAAAGACTGGTATTTTTTCGTTTGGATGGTTTTTATGATGATTGAATATTCTCGAGGTTTGAACTCGTCGATTTTCGGGTTTTAACACCTCAATACCTCCCTTTGGGAAAAGACTGGTTTGGCTTCCCTCGGCTACTATTTGTCCCCGTACTTCGTTTTGTGCTCTCAATTTCTCGTTAGCATGGGCGTTTAGCGGCAATGTTGAAGACCACGGTTTCCTTAGCTACTGCTCGCAACAGCGTTTATTTCTGGATTCATCTATAATAAATAAACAATCCCTTAAAATGTTTTGCAGAAAAAACAATCCCTCCCCCGTAAACAAATAGAAAAAACCCCCACCCTCGATATATGAAGAAAAAAATCTCAAAGTACCCTTTTGGCATACAAAAAAAAAAAAGTTTTAAAAAAAAGGAAAAAAAAAAATAAAAACTTACGTTTTAGATGTTTTTTGTAGATCACACACACAAACTTTTAGAGGCAAGAAAGAGAGCACTGAATAGAACGATGTTCACGTTCAGAGGACAAGGGTGAAGAATGGAAGCTGACGGTTGGGATCGGGCCCCCACATCAATTTCCTCTGCGCAATTCGAAAACTTCAACTCGACAAAATTCTCAGAACTGGATGATTCAACATTTGTTTGATCCCACACCGCTTCCTTGCCGACAGTGCCTTAGTCCGCTTAGTTCAAATACGAATGGCGTTGATTACCCACGGTTCGAGCGTGCAGCTGCATACTCTTTTCTTGTTAATGTAAACAAACTCTTTCAAAAAGGGTGCCGCCGCCGATATCTTATCTCCATTGTAAACAAAGGTTTCCGCCGATATCCGGTCGCCAAATAAACAACTGATAAAGTGCTGACGTAGAAATATTCCTGCAAAAGACTTGTCGGTTGGGGTCGGCCCATCGCTGGTCCCCCCCACTTTCCAAAATGGCCGCCGCCATTTCACTGATCCGTGACACTTCCTCCCAACCCAAAAACCGTTGACGGATTTGGTTGGCCCCCCTTTTATGCTGCTCGGGTGTTGGATCGGCCGGCGGCTATCCCCCGCCCGACCTTCACGGCTCCCCCTCCCCTCTCAATCCACCCCCAACCCCAACCCGGCTGCCACCATTTCCGACCAATCCCCAGGCCACTCATCCCCCCCCCTACCCCATACAACCATCCCCACCTCTCACCGCCATCTTTTTCAAAACCCCTCCACAACAGGCTGCGCCATCATCCCTCCCCCAAAAAACCCCCTCACCCTCGCCAAAAACCCCCTAAATGGGGTTGCGCCAGAAGTGGCTTAGCCCTACTACTGATATATGTTTCACACTTTGATGATCATATAGGATATAATTCGTTATTTACTACTACGTTGGTTTAATTAACAAATAGGAACATTATAATTATTTTAGTAACTGAACAATTTTTCAAAATATTAGAGGTATTTCGATGTTCGAATCATATGACATTTATTATTTTCATTTTTTGAGTTGTGAGGTTGTATTTCTATCATGTAAAATAGCGGAGGATATTCTCGATGAGGTGAGTTCTTTGTTTTCAAGGAATTGTCAACCAAACCTTCTGCTCTGAAGATGAGCCACCATTCTCTTCAAATCCAATAGATCTCCGCCAGCATCGCTAAAATAGTTGCCGAAGATTTGGAAAACAGTGTCCTGGATTAGATTTACTAGTTTGAAAATTTTGGAATATCTTTTGAATTGCCTAATTTATTCATCCCAACGGTTGTTTGGTGCATTTTCCATTTATATATAAAAAAAAGGAAAATTTTAATTTAGTTTTCTTGGATAGTGTAATATTTTTCGATTATTGAATAAAATGGTAAAGGGATCCGGAAAATTTTATTAATGAAGGATTTTCCTTTGTCCTCAACATCTTCAATTTTCATATCTCAGTTCTTGTTTTCGGCATGCCCCCTTCAATTATAAAGAACAGTTTAAATTAAAAAATTATTGTAAGTGTGGAAAATGGATTAGTGGACATATTTTACCATAAAAGATTGTTTCAGGACCGTTTCAAGAAATCTTAGATTTTTTTGGCCGTCTAATTTTTAGATTTTGTTCAAACCATCCGATTTCCTTTTTTAATAGTGCTTTCTTGGAATAGGCTTCTATATCTATGTTGTTTTTTATGTTTAGAGATCTAAGCCCTTAGAGAGCTGGGTTTTAAATTTTTTCCCATGGTGTTGAAAATATGATACCCTTTTTTTCGGAGAAAGAATTCCCTTTTTTTTAGTATCCAGTCCATGAATCTACTGTAAAATTTTCGTACTTTCCCGGGATTTACTTGGCAGTGAATCATTCTGTTGACATTTTGCCATTCCATGACGTTGGGGGACTTAAATTTTTCTTACTCACTATCACTTGAAAATTTTTGAAAATGTAGGTTTTCCCAAAACAGTATGCATCTGATAATTATTAACTAGAACTTATTTGTCTTTCAAAAAAGTTTGTCTTATTATTTGATTTTGACAGTTGCTATGGCTACGCTGTTGACGGGCGATTGCGAGATCTGACCTCTCGGAATTATTAAATGTTCCGCTGCTTTTATAAATTTTATATTAAACTGTCGTTTTGTTTACGAAAATTGCGATTTGTTTACCGTGCGTAATGAGCAATTACGGGGAGGCTTTTTGTCGGGTGTTTTTTGCCTATTTTCTACATGGTCGTAGGTAAAGTTTATTTTGTGTCATATTCCCTAGTGTTTTCCGCGTTTTCAAAACGTTCTAAAAAAACAAAGTAAAGTGTAAAATGATGGTGATGACTCTTCCTTTTGGAACCACCTCGAACTCACGGAGAAGTAAATACCTTCATTGGATTTGTTCCAACAAAATCCCGAGAAAATATAATATGCATAGGTACCCGTATCATGAAATTCAAAAATAAAAATGTTTTTTTTCAGAAAATGGATAATTGCATTTTTTGGGCTTGGTTCCAACATGAAATCTTCAACTTTGTGGGCGAACTATCCCAAATTTTAAGGCAACCCCTTACAATTAGACATGATGTGGATATATCTAAATTTAAAACTTCGTTCATTATTAAACGGCATCAGGCAGAAGGTTATAGGTAAAAAAACAAGATTTTAACTAAAGAACAATTCAACAGATATCAAAACCAGATAAAGAATATTCAAATTGGTAAGCCACAAAACTTTTTTATTCGGATTATTTCCCAAAATTTTTTTATATTGTAGGTTGCTGTAATTTTGGTGATTCTTAAGCTCAAAGAATGGGCGGGGTTAGTTGAAATAAATAACAAGATGTAGAAGGCCTACAATCTAACTTTTAGTTAGCATACCCAGACTCTAAAACGAAATACATCAAAATGTTTTTCCGAGTGGTTTTAAGACCAGGCGACATAAATAACATCCGTTTTTTCTTCTAGTACCAAAATAAAGGATGTAGACGGTAGTAGGAATACACCAATTTAGAAAATGCCCAAAATTCTGGTATTTATTTTGTTTTGCAAAATCCTCGGTTACCCCCACTGTTTTCGTCGTTCTTCTGCCACGATGTTTGTTGCTCTGGTGGTGATATTAAATAGTTCAAGTAGGCTGGGCGAATTGAAATCATAAAACTTCGATGAGGGATATATGAAGGTGTTTTACTAATTTAATTTTGGGGGGCAAATCAATTTCCGGCAGAAAATAATCAACAAAATAACCCCTTTTATTTTTAATTTCCCCCAATGCCCAATAATAATAATTGTCAAACCCAAAAAAAATTTTAAAATGCAAAATTTCAAAAAAATCCCATCAGTTCCCATGTTCTTAATTACTAATTTGTCAAATAACTGTAAATTAAAAACAATTATTTTAAAAGTATTCTTTATAATGTCAAATTTTAAAATAAAATTGTTTTCGAAAACATTGTTCTCAATCATTATTTTAGTTGACAATTAATTAAAAAATAATGTTTCCTTACATTTAAAATAAATATGTCCCAACGTTATTTTTGTTGTCTTCAAGGAAATATTGGTTTTTCTTCCACAAATTTCAACAGTAATGTCAATATTTCTGATCGATTTTCGGAAACAATTATTTATAAATAATTCTCACACAATTCCAAAGAATATTTTTTTCAATATAATCCATACTGCCTTGTTGAAGCACTGATGGAAAAAAAATTTTGGAAGAAAAAACCAAAAATATTCCAATTTAAAATTTTTAAAAAATATTTGGATAGTTTATTTTCATGTTTCTTCATCCTCAATATATTTCAGCATTTGGTTGGATCCTATCCAGACCTAAGTGACATTTTCAATATTATTTTTTTTTTTTTCTTCTGAGGGACATATCATTCAGTTTCAGAAAGAAAAATAAAATTTTCAGGATCTAATCGTTTCAAATCGTATGTTTATTTATTTGGGATACAAACAGGATAACCCCAAAAAAATATATATATGTAGTTATAAGATTCCTAAAATATGAGGAACAATTAATGGGGTGCTTTTTGAGAATCAACTTGACATGTTCTTTATATCGAAACTAAGAAATAAAAAAATAATACTCTCAATATTTTACAATTATATATAGTTTTGAAATTGGCCTTAATTTTCAATATATGTCTATCACCAGATTTGAATATGGGTGGGATGTAGGCAGTTTTCCAGATCTGCGGTAAGTGTCCTTCACAATGTTTTTTGATAAAATGTGGAGGGCTCTGTGTATGTAGGGAGCATTTTTTCAAACATCTGCGAACATCCTCTGGACCAGGTCCTTTTTGGGTTATTGAGCTTCTTCTGATATCGTCCTGGGATACTATATTTTGTGATGTTTGAGAAGAAATATTTTGCAGTTCTAGTTGAACATTGAGCTGAATGAAAAAAGAGAGGAAAAGTACTTTGAAAAATGCATTACAAATTTTTTGCTCATCAATTTTGTATTTTATGCTGTCTGGGTTTTTTGAATTCTTTTTTATTTTGATGAATTGCCAAATGTTTTCGGTTTTTACAAAATTTTCCAACTGTTTGTAGATAGTTTTGTAATCTTTTTTCGATAAGATATTTGTCGTCCCCCTTTAATAGTTTAAAGGTTGAATAATCGGATCGTTCCAAATTTTTTTCTATCGCGGATATTTTATTTTTTTCCCTGAATACTTTTTTGGTTCAAAACCCAAAATTGGGATATGATTTCTTATTTTTGGATATTTTGGAACAAATTCAAATATCAATTATTAATGATTGGTAAACCTCCCAACTGCATTTTCCCGGGAATCAAAAGGGGAAATTAGCTTCCTGCTAGGTTTCTCAAATGGCGTGTTTGATGAAGGGTTTTAGAAAGCTTTTCAATACCGATTTCAATCACAGGTTAACCGCTTTCAAAAGGAAATTTTCGGTTTGGCGATTAAAAAGGAAAACCCCAAACCCAAAAGACTTGCTATTCGCAAATCCGAAACAAAAGAACAAGTCAATTTCGGTCTCGAAGAATTAACAGAAACAACCGACTCATGCCAAAAAATCGTTGGAATTTTCAGATGAATCTAATCCCAGTCGACGGATCGGAAAAACCCAATTATAATCCGTTTCGAATTTGTCGCTGGTAGCCTTCTCGATTATTTATGTGTTTAGATTGAGATTTAAGTAATGTATGATAATGGAATATTGCGACTGGAAATGAAACGACTTGAAAATATCTCATCGTGTGCTGGTGCCGGTACGAAATTTTGATTAAATTGCTTTAAATTTATGGCCCAGATTCTCTGATTGCGAACGTAAATCTCTTCTCTCCGAATCGAGCGGAGAGTAATATGTTTCAAGACGGAATTTTCACGGATTAGTTTATTAAATTAGGTTTCCGTTCGAATTTACTACTTCCAACATTGTTCGTTCCGTGCCAGCGAAGACGAAGACGAAGTCTCTTTCAGTCCAGCTGCGGGTACAGGGATCCATGTGGAAATGGGCAGTGTTCTCACTATCGAAGAAAATTATATCTGTCAATATTTTCAATGTTGGAAGCCATTTCCAAGGAAATTCGTTTCGAAGCATTCTTTTCCTTCACTAAAATTTTTGTGGCATTGTAATCCATTTTGTAATTATCTTTATCAACGTGACAACTAAGAGCACATCTTTCAGGGTGATGTCTACAATCACTTTATGGGAACTTATACGGTCTTTTAATAACCTGGCTGTTTGACCTATATACTCATGGTTACAATTTGCATACGGAATGCAATACACTAATTTTGTTTGTGAACGTAACGAAGGTTTATCCTGACCACAGAGAATAATGAATTTATGATTAAAACCGTTCTTTGGGCTATTTTATATTGCCAAATTTGTTGAAAATTCTGAGAGCTCAGGTGTGATTTCTGCAATGAAGGGCAAAGAAGATAAAAGTGTTACTTTGAGAAACAATATTGTCATTATTAATTTCAATTTTCAGGTATAATGTCATTTTGAAGACTGGATTATGGACGGTGTGCTAAAAAAATTTTATTTAATAAAGATGGAGAATATGATTTTTTTTGAATAAATTCTGGAGAATTTTTAAATTTTTGTGGTGAAACGAAGGTTCAGAGATCCGTAGAATACATTGTTTCATCTGCTTGACCAAGTATATTTTTAGTGACTGTTTGTGGTGAGACCAATAGTTCTATATCTACCAGAACTGATGGGTTTTCTATACCAGTCAACTAGTAGGTGTTGTTGGAAGTACGTATGAGCTTAGTGTCCAAAAGGAACTCTACCTTCATCGTCTTCATTTCCGATGGTGAATTGTATAAAAGGATGATAGCTGTTGAATATATCTACAATTTCTGTAATCTCTGATCGGGGAATTATGTCATCCACACGGTTAGACTTATATCCGGTACAGGAACAGGACCACGAAGATTCTAAAATGAAAAGGGCGATTCGAGAGATCATGAACAAGAACTTCCAGAAATATTCAATAAGTATTTCAGTAGGAAAAATCTAGCGAAAAAATTATCATGCAAATACCCAACCAACAAGACAACCATGTGCATTCCATCTTTATCAAACGAACTGACAAAATTAAAATAATAAATACTATAGAATCCTGGAAAAATGGCAATTGCCAGGGTATGAGGCGAGATAAGAGCCGAACACTGAAAGAAATAGCTGAAGAAATATCCACGCCATTCTCTTTTGATCAACGACATTTTGAAAAGGCATATGTCCTTCAGAGTTCAAACTGATGATTTGACACCAATATGTGAGGAGGAGACAAAACAAAACAGGAAATCACAGGCCTATCTCACTGATAACAGCATTTGCCAAAATATTCGAAAAAACTTCATTCATAGAAAAATACCAGTTGATTTCAGAAAAACAGATGCGATAGTCAATCTGATCTCCAAACTACACTAGAGCAATGGAAAATGAAAAACCCTCAATTTGCATATTCTTGGACCTATCGAAGGCTCCTGATACGGTGCACCATGACTTACTGTTTGAAGCTTTGGAAGATGAGGGATAAGAGAAACAACACTCGAACTATTTAATAACTACCCTCACTGACTGGAAACAATGTGTGCGAATCAAAACCACCAGCTCTCAATAGTTAGGAGGTGGCGAGCGAAATGATATAATCGGCACACGTGGCAGACGTTATTAATAGCGAGAATTATACTTTAGAAACATCAAGGTCCGCGTCTGTCACCATGGTGGCGCTGCGTTGTCAATTGACAGCGTTTCAAAATGTTAAAAAGTTGTGCTATATTATGCGCACATGTTCAGCCTCTAGGGCTGATGGTCACAATCATCCTGTAAACACAGAAAATCGAAGAGGGCAGACATCCAGGGCTCTGACTGTTGTAGTATTTGATTTTTGTTATTTTTATGATTTAAAAGCTGTATATGTGCAAACTTGGCAGACCTGAATTGTTCGATTAAAACAATGAGAAGGACCATGGAAAAATAGTCTGCCAGTATGTTGCCTCTGCGTTTTCTATTGACAGCGCTTCAAATATGTAAAAAAAATGGGTGTGCTATATTATGCGCACATGTCTGCCTCCTGAACTGATGTTTAGATTTCTATAAAACCAAGAAAATCGATGAGGCAGACATCCAGGCTGTGATATTCCAAAGGCAGCCATTCGATTTTTTTTCCAACCCAACGCTCGCGCCAAGTTACGAGTACAAAATTCTACGTCTACTGAATATTATTGAAAATAATTAATATAATAACTGTAGGAATGTTTTCAAAATCAAATCAAAATCAAAACGTGACGTCTTGATTATCATGCTCGGATATATGGAATTTCTGCAGAGCTCTCTCAAGATTTGGATCGATTTCGGTACTGCAACACACGTCGGTATATTGATGTTTCGCAAATTTATTCGAAGGTGGGACCTTTGATTTGCAGTTCCTTACCTGGTTTTCACGCGATCACCGGCTGTGATTATAATCCCGCATTTAGTCGAAAATGTAAAAAATAACTCTTGAACAATTATTACAGTGCGAGGAATTGCAAAGAGCTCTTATCACCATTGGAATGTTGATATTGACGCTTGTGAGAGCGTTTTGACATATTGCAAGAATTCGTATGTCGTTTGTACAATATTGAAAAAAACGAAGAAAGTTAACGAGGGCCGATACGAAATTTTTCTTAAAACATACGACGTCTCAAACGCCGCTGCATCTTTCAAACTTTCACCCGCAATTTGGACGCTTCAAAGTTGCCCCATGTCGCACTGAATTAACGGAACACTTCCTGAGGACTTTGTATATAACAAAAATTTGGAAGAATGCCCACGAAAAGATCCTGTTGGTGATTTGGACCCGAATGATTGTGGCTGGGTTCAAAAAGATGTCGCGCTCAATTTTAAATGGTTTGAAGGAGAATAATTGCTCTGGTTCTATAGCGACGTCATATCCGAAGTTGAAGATCTCGAACATCAATCAGGTACACATTTTCGTTCAGATGTATAATGTTAATTTCGTGCCATAAAATTTTTAACACGTTGTGTATTTTCAGACGGGGAAGGAGACATGACGAAAACGCCGACATGAATGATCGGAAGGTTTTTCGGATGCTATATAGCGATGACGACCTTCTTGAATATTCTAGCTTTTTTCCTTTCAAAATTTGCTCTCCAATAAAAGTTCCAGACGCATTTCGTTTCTGGTTGGCATTTTTTTTAAAATATTTTTTATAGATTTCAGCTCCAGAAGTTGAATCGTTACCGTGATTTCAGCGAATAATATCAAACAAAATAATGATATAAAACTATAAAGAATCACAATAATCCAATGCAATACCGCTTTCCTTGATTCCGTGGAAATTCAAACAATTGTACAGCTAAAATCAGTGAGCAAAGTGTCTGCCAAATGTTTTTTTCGTATCCAGGGAGTCATAATGAAAAGAATGGGCGCAATGAGAACCGTGTGCAAATGACTTAATAGAGCTTTTTTTACATTTTTACAACTCCGTCCCGTGATAATGCAGAGCCCTGAATGTCTGCCTCTTCGATTTTCGTCGTTTCCAGGATGATTGTGACCATGAACTCCAGAGGCAGACATGTGCAAATGATTTAATACCCCCTCCTATTTTAAGCAACTCCAACCCGCTGTAACGCGGAAACGCAGCGACATAGGACTTTAATTGACTGGACCAAATCAATTCGTAGTGATCTAAACTGCAATCCACCTCGATGTGAAACTTGTGCTAATCATATACCGAAATGCTCGCCACCTCCCTAACTGAAGAGGTCATAACATACGGTGTTCCATGAGGTACCGTTCTGGGGCCAATTCTATTCAATATATATCTGAACAACCTCCTTTCCCTAGAATCACAAATACATAGTTTTTCTGATGACACAATTGTCTACTATGAAGGGAACAGTTGGGTAAACCTGAAGAGTAAAACAGAATTCTACTTTGGAAATATACTAAATTGGTTTCACCTTAAATATCTCACTCTAAATTACGGACAAACAAAATTCATGACATTCACTCTGTACAAAAATAATCTCCCCGACTTCGATATACTTACCATTAGAATAAACGATAACGACATCAAAAATATAAATAAAACAGAAAACATCAAATACTTGGGTATCACGTTAGACAGTCACTTGTGGTGGGACGTACACATCCAAACCATCACCACAACACTAAGACGTATGTTACAGATGTTCAAGTTTTTGAGCAATATATTGAATATTCATCAAATGCAAAAACAATATTATGCCTTAATACAAAGTCGAATACAATATGGGATTCTTGGCTGGAAGGAGTAGAAGCTATCTGAAAAAATTGGAAATTTTACAAAAAAAAAATCCTGAAGATAATGTTCAAACCAGACTACACCTATCCCACATATTTTTGAAACCAATGTTTTGACCGAGGCAACTTTTCATACAAAATATTGTAATAAATCTATTCAAGAACAGGAATTCTCTCCAATTTCTTGATCATACTCAGTCTACTAGGCAAAGAACGAAACAAACGGCAGGACAGCGATGCTATACTCATCTTGTTCCACGCATATACAACTCCCTAGACATGGAAATGAAAAAACTAATCTCTCGCTCAAACTCCATTGGCCTACTCATATATTATCCATGGAAGAACAGCTGCCAATAAACTTATAGATAATTGAAAATACGAATCATAATATCAACATCCCACTATGAAATATTTCAATTCTTCATTGTATATGTTGAAATTCAATTTCATACGACTGTCATCATGCCTAACAATCATGTTATTCTCTTCATGTACCTTTTAAAAATTATTTTCTGAATAAACTCTTATTATAGGCGGATATTTATTTTCTACTTCAAATATAACTCTGCCCATTTTTTGTTTTAATATGTTTTTCGAAGTCAGATGAATGTGCGGAAATATCCTAATGGAACTGAATTTCCAATAATTTGTTTTCAGATTTCCCATCAATTTTTTTTTTTCGGGCTTGGGACCGTAAGATATTATCACTAAGCCATCTAAGATATAAAAGTATTAGGAAAGTGTAGAATAAAAAATAACAATCTTCACTGTATAGTAATAAACTTTTTTTAATGTATTATGCATCAGTGCTGCATAAAAATTACGAAGTTGGCAGTCAGGATTTGTTACAAATATGATTATATATAGGAAAACTAAACCTTATCAAATAAAATTTAAATTAGGTATGGAATGATAAAAATAAAAAATGACAAACACGCTAACGTTTAGTTATGAACAAATTTTCTCAAAAGCTTTTTGAACTGATTTAAATTATTACAGTTTTTAGTCACAGGTAGTTTATTAACCTTAATTGAACACAATGATAAAGTGGGTTACCTCAACATTGTATAACCAGAATGTTTTCAATGACTTATTATTTCTCAAAGTTTTGATTTTAATGAGTTGTAGTAATACCTCCTTAGCCTTTCGGAAAACATTCACATTTTAGAAGCCATCAATTTCAAAATGTTGTTTTTGTGTCGCTTTGAGGGTATTTTGAATTGAACTATTTTTTTTTTTCACTTTAACCTTTGTAAGGGAAGAAAATACATGATTAAAAAATAACTATTTCCCAAATTAAAAAACATTAAAATTTTAGTGGGTAGTTTCAACCTGGAATTCAAATTTTGGGAAAAAACTTTAACGATACTACCTATTACCAATAATTTTTGAGAATTAGCTTGTTTCGTAATAGGGGTAGATTCAACTCCATGAAAAATCAGACATAAAAAATTCCTGGGCAGAAAATCATATAAAATTATGTGTTTTTCCGATTACTTCTAAAATTAACAGTTTCGAAGATGAAAATTATTCAAGTTTCAAGGGGTGCAAAATTGAGACAAAAGAAAAATTTTTTCAAGACAAAAATTAAATAAAACTGAAATGAAAGGGGTAGATTCAACCCCTTGGCATTCGTATTTCGGAAAATTCTCTATGAGTACATATCTACCTCTGAAATGTGAACTTCATGCAAATTGTCATTCTCCTACACCGATAGTCTTCGTAATATACCTAGGGTTTTTAATAGGGGTCGTTTTTTTACGGCGTGGGGTGCAAAACTGAAAAAATAATTCTTGGTCTCAAAATGATTTCAAATGAAGTGTTCTGAGGTTTTTCATATATTCCACAACGTTTCGACAAAATCGCGTTTGCCATCTTTAGGGCATGTCTTGTTGATGATTCGAACTCGACAAATGACGAATTCGATTTTGCCGAAACATCGTGAATTCGGACCATTTGGGGACCAATAACACAATGCGTGGAGAGAAACCCGAAGAAGTTCAATACATTACATCCGCATAGATTTTTTCATCGGGATCGTTGAGGAAAAATTATACATATTTATGTAGTCTGGGACGTCGATACGTCCGCTATATAGTTATTTCCATAATAGGCCAACCAATAGAGGTTTTTTCCCACTTAAATAAAGTCGCAAATAGCCTATACTTCATTTTGAGAGATAATTCGTACATGCAAAACCCCGGTGTCGGCTCCAGCAAAATCGCTTTGCGATTTTTTTTAACAGAAATATTGTAAAAAATCCCCCACTTCTTCGGTTTTCACAATTATTTTGAATAGTATTGAAGACACCGTTTCACCTCATCGAAGTTTTGCAGAAATTCAAAACCTACAAAATGGTTTTTAAGCGACCAGGTCGCTGCATTTTCCACTGAGAAAATCAGGAAAAGGAACCTCTAAAATAGATCATTATTAAAAATTCCTATTTTATAAATTCAAAAGCTGGACGTACAATATTGCGGAAATGATAATAACATGTAGTTCAACTGTCGCAGATGGTTTCTGTCCGATGTGTAGTTTTTGCACAATCTTGTGATTCAAAATTTTAAAGGGGCTTATGTTTGAAGGTTGTGACGATGTGGTAACTTGTTACTATCGTTTCGGACGTCCATCGCTAATGGATTTTAAAAGGGTTTTTCCCACGACGTTTCGAATGCTTGTATCTGCAATCGTCTTCAGGTGAATACTGACAAGTTTAGGTGCTACTTACCAATTTATATGACTGTCTTTCAATGATGCTGTAATTCCGCCATGTGCAGTGGTGCGTTAATTTCGCGCGGTGTTGTGGTGCGTGAAGTTTCGCGTCTCCGCCCGCCAAAAAGAGCAACCCAGTGGTTTCCATACGTTCTTGATCTCACGCGGTTGACGGAAGGCGTTATTGGCTTCGATGTAGGCGCCTCTTTGACATTTCGTTTGAATCAATGCTCCTCTCATAAGAGCTGCACCGTCCCATAGAACTCGATGATTGCTCCAGTCCAGGCGGTCAGCGATTCCCGATTTTTGTTTCTCCACGTTGAGTCCATTTTCTTTGCTCACAATCGTACCAATAACGGTCTCTTTGTCTCTCCAATGTAGGAATCTCCGCACACATGGTACTTCATAAATGCAATTCTTACTGATTTCATTTTTGTTGTCAGGTTTGGTCTTGGTCAGGAACTCCGTAAATATTCCCGTATTGGAAGCAGCTCTTGATGTTGAACTTGTTTCGATCCTTCTGATCTTCTCGGAGACACCTCTGATGTACGGAAGGCAGATCACTGTGCTTTGTTTTGCTCTTCAGGGTCTTCGTTCTCGGGTTTGTTTCAATACTTCTTCTTTAGGAGTTTCTTGGGATATCCATTCCGGTGAAGGTCCTCTGATGTGGTTTAATTCGGCATCTAGTAACCCCACGTCGTTGCATATTGCGTCGCTCTTTTACCAATGTTCTCACGATCCCTGTCTTCGTCGAACTCGGATGGTTGGAGCTGTAACTGAGGTTACTGCCCGTATGTGTCTTCTTTCAGACGGGTGCGGATTCCATTGCCTATTCCCCTCAACGTTCACATCGGGGAAGGTAAGGCACTGTTGGTTTCCATTTCCATCGTGAATTTGATCGAATCCCTGATTCTGTTAATTCCTGAGGAAGAATTCCTGGGATTTCGTCTCCGTGATTCCATATAATGGAGGGTGCATCCACGTACCTCAACCATAGCTTTGGTTTTTTATTCTGCCTTTCGTATAGCCAATTCCTCGAACCACTCCATGTATATGTTGGCGATGATTGGAGAAGGTGAAAATCTTTTAAAATCCATTAAGACGATGGACGTCGAAACGATAGTAATTAAGGGCTTAATTGCAAAATGCGCCGATTTAAGGAAATTCTCGTATTCAAATTCTGTAAAAGGCACCTGGAAGTGAAAATCAATATTTACAATTTGTATATTTTGGATTTTCACCTAAGGGGAAAATGTGTTGAAAATGTTCTGAAAGTTGCTCCAAACTCTTGAAAGTGGGCCCAGAGTCGAGTAGCGGTGGTGGAACGAGTAGCGGTAGTGGGGAACGATCAGCAGAGGAGAGGTGTATCCCCCGCGGGCGGGTTGCTTATAGGTTGGCGCATATCATATTGGTCATATAACTTATAAGCGTTTTTTTTTACGTTCCAGTCATTTTTAAAGATTTAGTTTTTTAACTATTATATTACATAAGTTAATAGTGTGGCTATATTGAAGATAGGGATGCGTATCCGTGATATGTACTTTTATTGGATAAAGTGATTAGCTTTTCAACAACTTTTCGGGGTTTTCGTTTTATACATATTTGTACATTTTGTTTTATTTATGAATAGGATGTATTTTTTTTCAATACCTAAATGTAATATGTATAGTTTTCAATATCTAAATGTAATAAATTCATAAAATTTTTTTACAAAAAAAAAAATAAAAATCATGAATGAGGAATATTGGTATAACATTTCAAACCGTATTCAAAAAATAAAGCTTTTTATTTTCATTCAATGAATTTTGCATCAACCATTTTTTTTTTTATAAACCCGAAAATGTTTGTATTATGTTAAAAATAATCGATAAATCCTCAAGACACAATATTATAAATCTTCGGAGGCTGTAATCTTTTTGGGAAACTAATACTAATACGTTGTTCAAAAAGTTTGAAAGAAGAAGCCCAAGGTCAGAAAAATCTTTTGGGGGGAGGTTCAACCCCCACTCCCCTCTCGCCCTCTACTTAAATCCCGTTAAAAGAATTTGAATATGACTTTTTCTTAATCGCTTTTTTGCAAGATAACCCCTTTTGTTTATAACGCGATTGCCACAAACTAAAATTTTTCCGCAGGTTTTTGTCTACAAATTTATAAAATTATAATTTTGAAATATGGTCTTTTTAGAAGTTTTGGATTTTCTATGGAAAATGCAAATCTCTACAAAAAATTATTAATAAACGATTCCCAATATTTTTCAAACTTTAAAAAAACCAAAAAAGTGGTGTTTTTTTTAATTTCTTGTTAAAAATTCCACAAGGGGTTTTCTGGGCTGACCCCGGGGTTTTTTCACCCCAAAATTATTTTCCCCAAAAGGAAGTACAGGTTATTTTCGTCTTTTTTTAAAGGTGAAAAAAGCCCTTTTTTTTCCTCTTTTGTTGGCCTTAATATCGCAAAATAAACCCCTTGATAAAATTCCCCACATAATCAATAAATTTTCACAAGAGAAAGTAAAATTTGCCGATAAAAATTGGTGTTCGTCACACTGAAATGTTCGTAGTCATACGTCATTTGAATGGCCTAAATTTTTTATTCCATTTTCTTAGAAACATTCTCAATGGTTTGACCTATATTCCGATGTAATTATCGTCAGGTTATAAAGTCATATCAAAAACAAAATCCCCCAAAATTTTTTCCCAAAATTTTTAAATTTAACACCTCGGCAAAGTTCGGTAATCTGCGTTTGGAAAACTATTCTCGATCTATTTGAAAATATCAGTCGAATGTACTCATTCATAGTTGATTAGAAATCACTTAAACTTTTTGGGAAATTTATGGAAATGGAAATTGAAATTCTAAAAATTTATAGTCTTAGGTGGGAGCAAAGGGGATTTAGAATTCCCCAAAATCTTATTTGGGGGGGTAGGAAAAAAGGTTTAGGGTTTTTTCACGATAGTTTTGCCAATTGATCTACTCTAGGTTATATTCCAAATGGTTTTATTTTCTCTCAATCTATGATACACGAAGACATATTCTTTGGACCTCTCCCATTAAAAAGACTCAAAATTTTTAAAATACTTGGGTTGGCTTCAAAATTGTTCTAAAATTTGTCACCTCCCAGAGGGGTTTTTGGGTGTTGGCATCGCATCCCATCAACTGATCGAAGAATACTTCTAAGGAATTCAGGTCACGAAATTTTTCGGAAGTTAAGTCCAAAATGATTACTGCAGAAGTGTATATACTTATATATCGCATCCTTTCATTGCGTTTCCAAAAAAATATCAATCCCCAAAATTTTGAAAAAAAATTTTTCCCAAAAGGTGATTACGACGAAAATTGGAATTTTATAAAATTATAATAGCCAAATGTTCCTAAAAAAATTTTTTTGAAAAATAATATGTTCTTGGTTTGCTCTGAATTTGGATATGGAAAGAAAAAAACCCATTTTGGGAAATTTATTACTATCATAAAGGTGAATTTTAAACCCCAGTGAAATGTTCCAATAATTGGATTTTTCAACGATGACAAGTTGAATGCAAATAAGAAGAAAATATTATTTATTTGCTATTAAAAATATATATATATATATAAATTTAAATTTTACAAGTTCCCAACAACAATCGCATATCCCCCCCAAACCCCACCCCCAAGTAAAAATAAAATCGAAAAGGTACACCAAAATGTTTACCGCAAAATAAAACCCCCATAAACATTGATCTCTAGCTGTCGAATACACTGCCAACCCCCTCGACATTGGGTTAGAAAAAACCTTTAGAACTTACCACACTGAGGAAAAGAAAAAATAAATAATACAAAAGAGTCATCTTCACAATATAATAGCCAAAATTTTTTTTTAAAAAAATCGTTTTTTTCCCCCTTCCCCAGAAAAAAATTCTTCCCCTTACTGCAACAACTATTATTTTCTTTCCATAACACAAAATGTTTTCTTTTCAGATGTCATTGTTAAATTCCCCGAACAAAAAAATTTAAAAATTTATTTTAAAAAAAAAAAAAAACCCTTTCGAAGATGCCCCCGGCGAAGGGGCGAAACGTCTAGAACAGATATGAGATAGTTTTATTTTTACACAAAAATCCCACACCTAAAAACCCCCACCCACATATATATATAATATTTTTGTATTTTTTGGTGGTTTTTTGCCCAATTTTCAAAAAACATGAATTCTTCTTTTTTATGTTTGAATAATCCTTCCCCTAGTTTCGTGGTTTCTATCATCGAGAATATTATAACGTGGAGAAAAGAATAGGAAAAAAAAAAAAAAGAAAAATTATTCAAAATAAACGAAAATTTTACAAAAAAAAAGATGTATTTTCTTCTATTTTCCGGTGGAAAAAACTGTGTCCCAAAAAAGGGGGGGTAATCATGAAAACCATGGGTGGCCGTGGAAAGGTGGATTTCAGAAATGTACTTTTATTCTGTTTTATCAATCTCTTATATTTTTTATATAGTTTAACTTTGGAATCAAGAAAAGTTGAAAACAATGATTTTTTTTTGCGGACGGAAGAAACTCAATTTATCGATTGACAAAACGGATGAACCTCAAATGAAAAGGGGTACAGGGTAAACAAAAATTAATTTCATTAATTTAAATTTACAGCAGTTTTTTTGTGGTTTTATTTGGAACACTTTTCAGTAAAAATTGTGGAGTTTATGAAGTTTTTTAGTTTTCCGATATTGAAGTTTTTAAAAACTTTCTACAGGGCCCTTTCTCTTACTGAACCGATTTGGGCCCCTCAGGCATTGATGAAAAAAATTTTTTGAGCCAAATTTCGTTCCGTTCTGTTGAAAAAAAGTGGTCATTTTGATGAAAAATTATGTTTTATCCTTTTTATATATATATATATATATATATATATATATATATATATATATATAATATATATATATATATATATATAAAAATATATATATATATATATATATATATATATATATATATTGTTATTTTTAGAATACGTTTAATGTTCAAAGTTGAAATAAAATTATAAATTGAAAAACAAAAAAAAAAAAAATATATTTAGTAATTTATGCTGTTAACATTTTTTGAAGATTCTACCGTTATTTCGAGCCTTATATAATTTATCGTACCTATTTTTTAAAAAGAATTTTTTTTTCAACATTACAACAATTGGCATAATTTATAAAATTTGAAACAAAATTAACTAATATATTGTTGAGCACAACGGACAACAAAATTTTAAAAAATTAGAACATTCTGTATATGAAAGGGGTCTGAAACTTTGAAAATGAAAAGCAGAAAACCAAAATGATGTATATATATGAAGGGGTTTAAAACGATTCTAAAAAAAACTGTCAAATAAACGAAAATAATAAAATCAACGAAAGTGCTTAAAAATAAAAATTGAGAAAAACAAAGGAGGGGGATAAGGGAAAAAAAAATAAACAAGCGGGGGGGTTGAGGAAAAATAATTTTGGAAAACCAACTAAAAGAATTTAAAATTTGAAAAAATCAATCATATTTTTCGTTACAAAACTTAAAAAAGGAAATCGGAAAAAGAACGGGGTTTTGAAAACCGATGCAGCGTCCCTTTTCATTTGGACCATTTGGACATACCCCAGTGGGGGGGGCGAATTACAGTCGAAGGGGCTGCGAGGGGGAACGACATTTCCCCAAGGGAAAAAAAGGGGGGCGATCGAGACACTAACATTTCCTTTTGAAGCCACGGTCACCATAAACCATAAATGGTACTGAACTCAGTGCATTTCAAAATAAATCTCATAAAAACCCCTTTCGATAGAACACTTTCATAAATTAGTATATAGACTACATAACATAAAAATAGGTTACTTTTCACTTTTATCAAAATAACTTCTTTTTTCATTATATTTTTTAAAGGGGCACTAATTTAAGTTCTTTTTACCATAATAGGTAACAGTAAGTCTTCTGTGGGAAATATTCTTTTGATAATTTATGTTTTTTTTTAACCCCGAGCAAAACAAGTTGCCATTTCAAATGACTCAAAAAGCCCCAAAACCCCAAAAATGACTCCTGAGATTCCATGACGTACATTTGGGTTAGCTGGGTGAAAAAAAAAAAAAAAAAAATCAATGGGAAAAAGGTAAAATCATAGCGGATATTCAAAAAATTTTTTTTTTGGGGACTTATTTTGAAAATTAATTAAATTCAAAGGACAACTAGCTAAAAAAAATTTGAAAAAGTATGAAAATTAGTTTTTTTTTTTTTTATGTCTGATTGTGAAAAAAAAAAGATAAATAATAAAAAAAAAAAAAAACTCACCTACTAACAATATACCGGGTTTTCCCGTATACCTGTTCCAAGGTTATCTCAGCCATTTGAAGATGAAAATTTGAAAATTTTTGATCCAATTTGTTCAAAAGGAACCTTAACGAAAAACAAAAGGGGGGGTCACTTCCGGTTTTTTTTGGGGGTGCTCTGTTTTTTTTTTAAATAACCCCCTTTTATTTTTTGAATTTTTTTTTTCCACTCAAAATTATCTCTCCAGGTTATACACTTTGTATTTTACTTTGATTTTGGGGGAAAATCAAGTTTTTAAATTGAAAAAAAATTGCAGTGGCTATGATATTTTGTTAATCAAAATTTTACTTAATAATAATTATAATTCATGAAAAATTTTTTATTCGGGGATGAAGAAATAAATTTCAAATTTTAAATTGTAGTAGAACTGGAAGAATTGTAATTCCTAAATGAAAAAAATTGGTAAAAAAACATTTGAATACATTTGTTTTTAACTTTGACAGTTTAATAATTCCAAAAGTTTTTTGCGTGTCAGAGGAAACCAACATTAAAAAAAGAATAACCTAAAATTGGAACTTCACTAATCAAGAGAAATTGGTATGATACTGATTTATGGAAAATGCCAAATAATCCCGGGCTCCCCCCCCCGCATACAGAAAAACCCTGTACACAATAAGCGCTGTACCCCTTGGCTTCAATTCCCGTGGACATTTCATAGAAAGCATTTTTCAAAAAAAAAAATGCACGGACAAGATTAAAAAAAATATAGCCTAGTTTTTCAATTTAAATTTCAATTGACGTTTTCTCCATCAAATCAAATGTGAAATAAAAAAAAATTTTTTAGTAAAATAAAAAAAATTCAAAAAAAAAACAGGGTGCTATTTAAAAAAAAAAAATCAGATACTTCGGTAAACCGCAATTTTTTTTTTTTCTCAGTTGAAAAAGGTTTTTGAACAATTTAGATCATGAAATTTTTTTATTTTTATCTTTAAAAAAGCGGAAAACCATTGGAACAGGTATCTGGGACACCCCCATATATATATATATATATATATATATATATATAATATTATATATATAATATATATATATATATATATAATATATATTATATATTTTTAAAATTTATTATATATATATATATATATATATATATATATATATATAAATTTTATATATATATATTTATATTATATATTAAAAATATATATATATACATGTGACCCATTTAAAAAAGGAACCCTTAAAATGCATTTTTTAGTCATTCTAAAAAAAAAATTTTTTTAAATCAAACATCAAAAACTGTATCTTGATGAAAATTTTTTTATAACTTTATTTCATCCCCAAAACTCTATGGTTTTTTTTTTTTTAAAAGGGAAAAAAAATTTTTTAAAAAATTTTTTGCTACACCACTGGATTCTATAATAAAGGGGAAACCGGAAATTTTTGAAAAAAAATATTGGTTAACAACGAAGTTACAACAACTTAAATTTTTGAAACAAAGTATTTGATATTATATTTTTTTTACAAACATATTTAAGATCGAACACTCCCGATACAAAAAAAAACACCATAATTTGTACAGCGAAAACCCGAAGTCAATAGTATTCCGTTCTACGAAATAACTCCTAAATTTTGGTAATGGAGCGATTCGGGGGGGGAACATTTTAATAAAATAAAACTCCCCCACTGGATTTGTGAATTATATTTTCTTAAAATTTCATTTTTTAGGTAAGTTTTCCCCAAAAAAAACGAAAATCATAAATTCATTTTCAAGTTATCAGTTTTTAAACCATAAAAAATTAACGAATCAATTTTAAAGTATCAAAATTTTTCAATAAAAAACAGGGGGAAAAAAAAAATGTTTTTTTTTTCTCCAAAACTCAACTCAAGCTTTCAGAAAGTATCAATAATTTGAAAATCTGAAAAAACATTGGGCATAGGTATTTACAAAATCTAGTAGGCTGTGTTTTTGCCACCACAAATCGCTCACTTACCATCTTTCGTATTATAACTGTTAAACGGAATGAGCTATTGACGTTTTCCTGCAAATTCCTTGTGCTCTACTTTGTATCCTTATTGCCAACAAATATGTCTCAATCTGAATAAAAATTATAATCAATTACTTTGTTTCCAAAATCAAAGTTTTAATTGTTGTTAACAATTTTTTTTCTAAAATTTTTCAAGGTTTCCATTTAAAACTCTACAAATCCAGTGGTGTAGTCGAATTTGGAAAAAAAACATCCTAATGAATTTTTGTTTTTTTTAAAAAAAAAACCATGGAGTCCAAATTAAACTAGAGTTATAAAATTTGGGCCCCCAATACAGTTTTGATCTCAATTTTAAAAAAACCCCGTATTCAAAGGGGGTGGTTCCTTTTTAAAAGGGGTCACTTTTAATATATATATATATAAAATTTAAAGGTAAACAGCAAAACTACTCTTTCTTAAAATTGCGGGGTTATAAACCATCAAGAATACGTTCGGCTTGTCAGTGAAAATTTGATGTCTTGTCCAAAAAAAAAATGAAACTTGCGAAAATACCCCAAAAAAGGGGATTTCTACTTCAATAGAACATCAAAAATCTTCCCGCCACATCATGTCCATCAGATCCACAGAAAATTTTTATTGGGAAAAAAGCACCCCTAATTAAATTTTAACATAAATCCAGATTAAAATGAAACTTTTTAAAATTTTAGATTTGTACCAACTACTCTGTAATGAAAATTTTAAAATTATCTATAACTAAAGAATAATAATTCCATTCACCAATAGAAAAAAATTCCCAAACTTTTTTTTAAAAACCAAATTCACACATCCAACTTTTTCAAGGAAAAAAAACAAAAAAAGTTACAAAATGAAAACTTGAAATTACAAACAAAACCTTGCATGAAATCAAATCCCCAAAAGATTAAAAAAAAAATTTCTAAACACCAATCCCAGAAAAGGTTTTTGAAAAGTTTTTCCTTAGGTCGAAAAAAGTATTAACACCAAAATGGAAAGGGCAACTATAAAAAGATACTATCGATGTGGACCTTACTTCCTTCATAAAACTCTAAGGGGAAAATACTAACCGAGCTACAAACAAATTTAAAATAAATTTTCAAATCTATCACAACAATTTTTCTTTTTAAAAAATCCAAGAACTTTCGAAGATAACCCCAATCTGATACTCCCCAATCGGCAAAAAAACCTCATAATTTTGGAAAAACAACAAATTTAGATCTATCAAATGCTTCTTAACACCTTTTTTGTTGAAGAAAGATCGCGTATCAATTCAGAATAAAAGCAACAAACTTTGGTTCCTCCATGCACGAACCAAATCAACGATGGACCAAAAAAAACTCACCAATTGGAATTTCTCCAAAAATTTTTCCTTCCAATGGGACATGAATCTACCACACAGAGAAATATCATCAGTTGTTCCCCCAAAACCAATTACCCTTTTTTAACTGTTTTACCAAAAAACCTGCAATTTTGAAAAGGGGAAACTATAAAAAAACCCCCCAAATAATAAACCCCTTCAAAAAACTTATAAAATTCAAATAACTACCTTTAGAGTCTGGGGTGTTTTAAACCTTTTTTAGCAATGTCCCGCTTGAAACCAAAAAAAAAAATTTTTGGGGTTTTTAAAAATTTTGTTTTTGGATTTTGTCACCGTCCCCCACCCCCATCTAAGATGCGAAAACCTGTAGAAAATTTGGGATGGGCTTGGCCCTTTTTTAATGAAATTTTTAGCGTGTCAGTTTGGGGAATCGTTTTGTTTCAATTCAGAAACCGGGGGGGTTTTTTTCCCCCCAAAACTCTTTTTGGGGGGAAAAATGTTCCGGGTTCGATTCGGGTTTTTTGGTTGAAAAGAACATCTGTCAAACCTGGAAAGCTGGAAAACCCCTTGAAAAGCACTTCGTGTTTTTTTTTTATTCCTTCCAAATTTTAATTAAATTTAAAGGGCGGAATGGAAAAAAATTTTCAGTAGTTTTGGGGGAAAAAAAAATGAATTTCCCCAAAAATTTTAAAGAACTATAAAATATCATTTTTTTAGTAAAATTTGTCAAAAGGGCCCTTTTTTTGGTTTTGAATCCCCGGTAAATATTCGAATCTGCGGTTTTTTTGTCCACAAAAAATCATGGCCCATTCTGGAAAAAACTTCCCTTTCCAAAAAAAAAAAAATTCCTCACCTTCCCCACCTGATAAACGGTGATTTTTTAAGAAAAAAAGTCAGGATAAACTCAAAAAGTTTCCCCAAATAAAGAGATTTAAAAATAAATGACAAAACACTGAAAAAAAATTTTTTTTTGGAATCTGGGATTTCGAAATTGGGGTTCTAATTTAAAAAGGGGGAATATAAAAAACCCCTTTTTTTGGACCCAAACCCCCACGAACAAAAACTCGGAAGTAACCAAAATAAAAAATATCGAATCGGTTCTTCCGGGGGTTTTAGACATCTTCCCCCACATCACCCTATTGTATTGTTGTTTTTATTTTTATATTGGGTTTCTAATTTTTTCAAAAAAAAAAATTTTAAAATCTTGTCATTTTTTTCCCAATAAAGCCCGTTTTCCAGATAAATTAATTTTAAATTTTTTTGATTTAAAACGAAGAAACTTTAAAACCCAAAATATAATCAGGGAAAATTTTTTGGTCCCCAATGGAACTTTTCCCCTCCCCTTGCAATGGGCCCCCTTTAAGACACAGCCCATCTTAAAACCCTTTTTTTTTTAAAAAAAAAATTGGTATTTTGGCCCAAGGGGACTTTTCAGATGAATTTTTTTCGGGGATTTTTTAAAACCCCAAATCCAGTTCACTAAAAACCCCGAGAACGAACAAATCTTCCCCTTTTTCTGTTTACTGATCCCTGATTGATACTGATACGTTGTTTGCCCCAAAACCTTGTTAAAATTTTGGGCCCCAAAAAATTTTCCCGGGGTGGCGAAAGGTTTAAAAGGAATTTTTTTTAATATTTCTTTTTGTAATTTTTTAAAAAATATCTAAAGAAAATTTAAAAAATATCCCCCCCAAAGGTTTAAATATTTTTTTTTTTATTTTTGCAATTTTTCAATTTTGATTAAAAACCAAAGCAAAAAATAAAGTAATTTCACTCAAATGGTTTGATATTTTTTTTTTTATTTATTAAATTTTTTCTTGAAATGGCCAAAGAATTTCCCCCCTCAAAGGATGGGCTCTTTTCCTTTTTTTTCTTGAATGAATTCCCCCATGGAAATTTATTACATTTCTCCCAAACATCCCTTTTATGAAAATTTTTCTGCTAAAAATTTTGTTTAAAAGTCATCGAACAAATAATTTCTCAAAATTTTTTTCAAAATTTTTAAAATTTAAAGGGGAATTCTCTGGAAAAAACATATGGATAAATTTAACCCCAAAATTACAATTTTTAATTTTTTTAAAACCAATCATTTTCATATAAGAACATTCTTAAAAGCTTTTCATTTAAAAAAAAACTTTTTATAAAAAATTTTTTTTTAACTTCTTGGGCTATAAATTAAAAAATTTTCTTCTTAAAAATAATTTCAAAATTTATTCCCACCCTGCGCCCCCTTTTTACACCAAAAGTAAACATTTATATTTTTGATTCAAAAAAAAACGCAAATTGGTTTGCGAACTTCTTTTTTTTTTCCTTGAAAAGGTTTTGTATCACTATATTTAGAAGAATATTTTGATATCAGAAACCAACCTAACAAGGAAAGTAGCTGTTTTCGCAGAATTTTACTATTTTTTTTTCATCTATGTATTCCCCTGAAGTAAACTTTAAACTTGGATAAACTCAAGGGTTTTTTCCCTTTGTGTTTCCTATATATATTTTATGTTAAATTTGAAAATAAAACCCTTAATTATATTTTATTTTAGGTATTTTAGTTATCGTCGTTAATGCTATTTTTTGCCTTTCATTATTTACATTATACTATCCATCAGTGCATATTATAAAAAAAATCCAAAATGTTCTATTATAAGGGGTATTTGAAACAAAATATCAAGAAATCCAAATTAAATTTAAAATTCAAATTTAAAAAAATTTGTCAAAAGCCTCAACTGAAAAAGTTTTAACATCCTTTGTTCCCAAAATCAACGAAACCCCCCAAAGGGATATCAGAGATTTTGTGGGGAAAAGTATATATTTAAAGGATTATTAGCAGCTTAAAAAAAAATTTTTCCAATTTTAAATGGTATTAAATTTGAAAAATTTCATTCATTCATTATTAGAATTTAAAAACTAACATGAATTGACTAAGCTGTCATTCATTCCCAAAAGGGCGTCCCGGGGGGAAACTCACAAAAAAGGGAACAAAAGGATTCTAATCCCGAACTCACAAAGGGGAAAATTTTGTATATCTACCCAAAAACTTTGAGTGTCTGTTCCCTTTTACATTGTTTTGGTAAATTAATCAAAATTCCTAAAAAAAGGCTGCCATAATTTCAAAAATTCTTTCTATTAAAATATCCTTATATTCTTTTTTGTTTCTTTTTTTTCTTTTTAGTATAAAGGATTTTTTGGAGTGGGGGTTTTTGGGGGTTTTTCTGGATAAAAAGTTTTTTTTCTGAAATTTTTTTTTACTAACCCCCTTTTCCCCACTGCAGCATTTCTCATCGATCGTTGGGCCCAAAATCGGCAATCGACCCCCGGGAACCGTTTCTGAGAAGGAGCTGCTCTTTCATGGGGTACCTGATGAACTGGGATGGGAAAAAAAAAAGGTTTTTTTAAAAGAGGGTAAAAAAAACCCCGGGTTTCATTTGTTTGATAGGGTTAATTAAAATTTGTGAAAAAAATTCACAAATATATATATATATATATTTTATATATATATAATATATTTTTATAAATTTCCCAAAATCAATAAAAACCATTATATATATATATATATTTTTTTTGTTTTGAGACTAAAGGGGATTTTCTAAAATTCACCTAAAATGACTGAATCGATCTTTTTCAAATATTGAAAAAATGAACATGTGGGTAAAAAAATAATCCGCTCAAAATATCCCTTTTTTCTTGGGAATCACACAAATACAAAAATCTAAAACTGGTTGCGCTCCTTATATATTAAAAAAAGGTCTAGGTTTGAGGGAATGAATTTCCAAAATATCTGCTTGGTATCTCGATGATAACGAGGCGATTACATTTTTCCAAAAACATTTTTTCCCCCTATTTTCGTTTGTTCTTCTCAAGTTAATTATTAAAACAATTTTTTTTGAAATCGGGCAAATAACCAAAGTTTTTTTCCTTTTTGACCTGAAAAGAATAATATTTTTTTCCCGCTAAATTTTGCATTTGCATTCATATATATACAGAGTGGCCACTTTTTTTTGGGATTTATTGGTAACTTTTAAACCATAAGGTTAGAAGGTGGTCAAATGGGAAAAGTTGCATTCTAAACATTGTCAACAGTTCAAACAAAAGGATCATCGGGGGCCGGTTATTGGATATCATAAGAAAAGTAAATTCTGTCTTTTTGATTTTCTTTTTTTTCCCACTTTATTTCGAATATTATCAGAAAAATGTACGCGGTTTTTTTGACGTGAATTATCCTCAATTTGTTCGTTTTTCCCGTTTCGACCTCTGGGCCACCCTCAACCTCTTTTTTTTCAATACGGACCTGCTATTTTATGACCTTTTGGTAACTTTTAACGCTAAATTCAACGATATATCTACAATGTCATTCAAAGTTGATTTTCAGGTGATTTTTATTTTCAAATTTCTTTGGGTCGGATCTGTATTACATTTGGTACCTTTGTTTAATTAACAACATGCAATACATTTCGATAAGAAAATCAACTCCTATCTTCAACTAATGGCGAAAAATCAAAGCAAGAAACAAATAAAATTATTTCAAATTTAAAGGTGAAAACCTAATTTTATAATAATTAAACGAAACTATCATTTAATGAAAGAAAAAAACAAATGATTATTCAAAGTAAATGATGTTATAAAGTAAGTGTTCGAAATGTCACCATTTTTGTAAAATGCCTTTGAGGTTCTGGAACCCACCTTCTTATACTTTGCTTATTTCGTCTCCGAATACCTTCAATACATTCTCAATCTTCTCCGAAAATCTCTATTTCGGGTTCAGATCTAAATTTTATTTTTTTGATATCCCCACAAAATAAAATCCAGCGGTTCAAATCCGGACATCTGGCAGGCCATGCTACTGGACCTCGTTCCAATACATGAATCGGAAAAGTTCGATTTAGATAGTCTGTGACTATTCTTGAGTTGTTGGCCCATCCGTCTTGTTGGAACCGGACTTCTGATACCGTATGGAAGATCATCCAACATTTCTTCTATAATTTCACATATTTTTTCTCCCGGGTTTGGTTCCGTAATAAAATAAAGGGGCCCAGTAATTTATTATTCAAAAACCGCACCATACGTTCAAAGAAAAACGATTTGATTCTAACTTCATAAATTAGTGGGATTTTCTGTGGCATAAAATATTTTGTTCCTTCGATTGTGAAATTTGTGAATTCTTTCGTCTCCCCAAATGATATTGTGCGCAAAGTTGTTTTCCGCACCTTCCCGTTGAAACCAATTACAGAATTGCAACCTTCTCTCAGGATCATTGCGATATAGTTTTTGCACGGCTTGTAATTTATAGTCATGGTATCCGTGTCTCTTGAGTATTTTATTAACAGCACTTTTTGATAAATTGCATTCACTGGCCATAGTTCTCGATCCTATTCCTGGATTCATTCGAATTTGGGCCAGAACATTGATGTCATTGATAGGCTCGTTTCGTCGAACATAAGGACCTCTAGGTTTGATGAATGAATTATGCAAGTAACGTTGTAGATAAACGTCGAAACATTCTAATATTTGGTGTTGTTCTTTCAGGATATAATTCACCATACCTTTGTTGTGCTTTGAACGAATTTCTATCTAGTTTTATGTACACTTCGTACATATCTCTCTTCTCCTCAATATGTATCTTACCATATCGAATAAGTTAAATTGAAATTACTCAGAAAAGTATTTAATGACAAGTTCTTGTGACACAATAATAAACGAAGTGACAAATAATATGACATTTCTTGTTATGTTCTTTTTTTTATCCATGGCCTACTACTTGAAAATAATACATTCAATAAACCTAGAGTTGTGTATAGGTAAGAAAAAACAAGTCTATCAACGATATCAATATTCTGACCCAAATTCAATTGAACCCAGAAAAAAAATCGAGAACTGTGGCCAGTGAATGCAATTTATCAAAAACTGCTGTTGATAAAATAGTCAAGAGACGCGAATACAATGATTTTAAATTTGAATACCAAGCCTTGCAGAAATTATATCGTAATGATCTCAAAATAAAGTTCGATTCTGTAATTTGTTTCAACGGAACAAATGACAAATCCAACAATAATGATTCCTCGCGAGAAGATTGAGAATGTATTGGAAGGTATTCAAGGAGACGAAATAAGCAAATGTATAGAAGTATGGGTTCCAGAACCGCAAAGTGCATTTTACAAAATGGTGGACATTTCGAACACTTACTTCATTAATGTTCATCATTTACTTTCGAATAATAATTGATTTTCTTTTTCTTTGAATGATAGTTTCGTTTAATTATTATGAATTAGGTTTTTCACCTGTAAATAATTATTACTTGTTTCTTGCTTTGATTCTGTTACGTTCCATTCAGTTGAAGATGAGTAAGTTGATTTTCTTATCGAAATGTATTGCATGTTGTTAATTAAACTGAAGGTACCTAAATGTAATACAGATCCGACCCAAAGAAATTTGGATAAGGGTCAAAATCACCTGAAAATCAACTTTGAATGACATTGTTTGATATATCGTTGAATTAAGCGTTAAAAGTCATTTCGAAAAGTGTCATAAAATATGCAGGTCCGTATTGAAAAAAATGAGGTTGAGGGTGGCCCAGAGCGTACGAAATGTTGGATACAAAATCTGATTATGTTGAAATAAGGATAATTTACTGTCGAATAAAAAACTCATGTGACATTTTCTGATAATATTCGAAATAAAGTGGGAAAAAAAGAAAAATCAAAATGACAGAATTTACTTTTCTTAGATATCTCAATAACCGGCCCTGATAATCTCGATTTGTTTGAACTGCTTGACAATGCTTCTATGAATGCAACTTTTTCTCCATTTGACTGACCTTCTAACTCTTATGGTTTAAAAGTTACCAATACAATCCCATCAAAAAAGTGGCCACTCTGTATATATATATATATAATATAATATATATATATATATATATATATATATATATATATTGCACCTCTGTCACGTTTACTGAGTTAAACGCGCTTTTTTTCTGTGTGAATGTGGCATAAAACCATCCAACCTATCGATCTTTTTCGAGCAAATACAAGACAAAAATGGGGTGTCGTGGTAAATATTCATACGAATGTTCCTGTTGACGTTATTTTTGATTATATAACAAGGCGCAAAATAGGGCTAATAATTATCGGAATATAAAATAGTCCGTGGCCTTATCTATGACTGATATCGAAGTGTTAATATCCGACAGTTGCTGGCTCTTTCAACCAATTTTTAACATTTGGAGATCTCGTGTCGAGATAATCTAACGGTCATCTACTCGATATGCCTTACTAGCTAGGGGTTTCTGTAAAATTAATTACTAACACTGAATATGCATTGTCCCTTGACAATTTTTTTCGACAGATATATCGATGGGTTGCGTGAGGTGAACAAGAAAGGTATGACTGGGTTTCCATTATTAAGGTAATTGGTAAATACCATTTATTACTCTGTTACACTTCACGAAACAGTCGTAAATGCGGGTAGAAATATAGAGTGAAATAATCGTGACACTGGAGAATATATAAATTATTCCTAAATGGCTACTGATACGCCCGAAGTCGTTGAATAATTCCCACACTATGTATGTTGGTGAAGTAATTGATGGAGAAATTTCAACTTTCCCAACATACATATACATTTTTCATACCACTAAAGCTCCTCATGAAATCCAATGAAAAACTCACTGAACACACAGGTTTCTCAATATTGGAATACACTAGCAGTGGTGCTCAATTTGAAGTTAATAACGAAAGTGGGAATACTCCAGTCAATGGGGACTAAAAAAGGCATATGCCCTACAAAAGGTGAGGTTATAACGATTTTTATATATGTAAGTTTGTTTTGGGCCCCAATGCAAAATTCAAGTTTTCAATTCGACTTTGTGAAGATGGGGGGGGGGGGAGTTCGGCGCGGTCCGCCTTCTTGGATTAAATCTTAAAAAAAAGTACTTTTCGAAATAATTCCTCAACAGTTGATTCTACGACAAAAAATGTAGGGCAACTAATTTAAAGGAGACTACATTTTTTTTATACCCACCATTTCTGTAAGTCTGATGTGTAACGAGTTACGTGAAACATTCTTTCAAAAAATCGTCCAACGCAAAATATTTTTTTTTTTACTGCCACTGTGTCATGAAATAATACAAAGTCTTATTGAGATTTAATGTATGGATTTTTCGAGTTTCATAGAGCAATTTATAGACTGTCCCTAGTTTTTGTCTAAAATCGCTATTTTTTTATTTTCAGATACCCAAGTAATATTGAAAAATCTCCAGGCATTTATTTTATTCATCTAGGCGATTTGGTAAGTTCCGTGGATATTGTACATGGTCCACAGGACACGAACTAAGGTTTTGTTTTTCAGGAAAGATTCCAAATTCACGTGGTTGGATATCTTTGATTATATATCCCGAAATGAATTCAGGTAATCAAATGTATTTATCTAACCAATCCAAATCCCAATATCAGCGATTATATACCTCGAAAGGAATGCAGCTAATCAAATGTATTTATCTAACCAATCAAATCCCAATATCCCAATATTCACCATGTTGTTAGTATATCCGCGAATATACACGTTACTCGCTATAAAACAAGTGGGCATTTACCATTGTTCATACCAAACCTATCAAAATAATTCAGTCACTGTCAGATGAGGTCCAAATCACTATCAAATAAAAAAATGATGTCCAACCGTTTCGGAAACACTTCCTTAGAATAAATTCGAAAGAACGTAGAAAAATATCGTTTTTACACGCTTTATATTAGCTTCACTTGTTTCAAGTGTAGGTATGTTTGTGATATAAGTATAATCTGGTCATATACAACTCGTGATAGATATTTTGGGTAGAGTATACTTTGATATTTTTCCGACAATATTATTGCAGAAATACCACTCGACCAAATTTCTTATAATAGCCTTTCAGCTCCGCTGTCGAGGTATTTTTGAAGAAATTTGGTCTCGTGAATTTCTACAACATTATTGGCACAAAAATATCAAAGTATACTCACAAAAATAACCATCACTTATGATATAACTACTGAATATACAACATGTTGCTAGTATATCTGCGATAATCTAATTCCCACCTGGCTCCACCTATAAAAAGTCATGAATTTAGTCACATGATATGCAATATGATCGACTATTTAGGCAAATAAAGAACACTGTACTCAAACTGCCGTTAAACGGTAGCCAACTAAAATGCCGTTATTAGATATGACGTCATTGAAGTGACGCGTCGGACGGCTTTTTATTGGATTTGCTTAAATGCCGTCAAACGGTAGCATACTAAAAATACCGTTAATCAATTATTGCGTTATCAGACATGCACTCTGAATATAGGGAGAAAACTGTTCTTATGTGTTTTTGCCTCCTGAACACGAATCCGGCGGTCTCATACCGTTCCCAAAATTTAAAGAAAATTTACCTCATTTTCAAGCACCGCTTTCTCGAACAAAAATCACTCAAAATGCCTCCTTCTTTTTACCAGCATAAACAATACACCCTAAATCACTTATTTTCGGCACAACTTTGCACAAAATATCGTCGTTTTTATCGAAAAAATCCTCCTTTACACAGTTCCAAATGAACAAATTTCACACTTCGACAGATGGAATTTAGTAACTTTGCCTCATTTTCCATGTTGATAATAAATTATTCACCGCCCACAACAATTGCACACATAAATGAAGGTGGAACTATTGCTCACATTTGAATTCGAAAAGTTGGCGGATAACGCAATAATAACGGCATTTTTTTATGCTACCGTTTGACGGCAGTTTAAGCAAATCCAATAAAAAGCCGTCCGACGCGTCACTTCAATGACGTCATATCTATTAACGGCATTTCAGTAGGCTACCGTTTAACGGCATTAAGTTCAGCCAATAAAGAAATATGAGCGGCTATTTTTTCGATTGTAGAAGAGTGCTATGGTAAATTTGACGTAACATTCACTCAAAATTGAAAATGGTTTATGTTCCACTACGGAAATTAGTGAACATATAGCCAAATCCATCCCAGAAAATAACAAAAAAAGTAAAGAGTCTTGTTGTTTATGAGTGGTTGTTAAAAGTAAGTTGAATAGAGCACTGTCAACTGACGTCACAACATGGCAGTCATCAGCTGATCGGGTGCAACAAAGCATTTAAGTGTGTGTGGATATCATTGTTTTTTGAGTTTGTTAATGATTTGTTGTGATTTTTATTAACTTTGTAGACATTTAGTGAACATATTATCTGTAAATATAGTGTAAAATTCGTTTTTCCATTGAAATATCCAATAATTTTGATAATTATTTCCTAATTATGCCTCTGGAAGAAAATCGGATACATCTCACGTGCTTGTCCTGATTGGATCGGTTACTACACCCATAATAGCACAAAATGTCATGATGAACCTTATCAAAACTAAAAATACAAACTATTTTGGTGTAGTATTATGATGACAACGTATTCATAAAGCTGAAAAATCCATGTTTATAACACCTCTATAGACTTTTGCACTTATTTCACAATATTCTCTATGAACTAAGGATCACAACAATATCAAGAATAGTTTTTTAGGATATCGTTTTTCGGGGAAAATTCACAAGAAAGACACACGTACTCTAATGGAAAAATGCGTTGCTTGCCTCCTCATCAGCTGTTTGACAACTGTCAGATTAGGATACTGACAGTGCTCTATTAAATGTTGATGAACGTATATGAATGATTGGCTTATTTTTATATTAGCGAAATTGACAAATATGACCGGAATCTTACCGCATGATCTTGTGGTGTTCACGAAATAATCTTCCTGAATATCACTCGACTATGACAAAAAGAGACTATTATTTTCTTTAATTTATCCCGAGCAACCTGAATTTCGAGACAATTCAATTCGACCATATTAACATTAATAATAAAAAAATAACTCCCTCGAGCTAAAGCTCTCGGGCGTTATTCAGATTATTAATGTTCATATGAACTCATAAAATTTTCTCGAAATACAAGGTACTCTCGATAGAATTATGACGAAAATAATAGTCGGCTATTTGTCATAGTCTTGGGATATTACCTGGGAATATACACGCTTCTTGCTATAAAACAAGTAGGCATTCACCATTGTTTATAAAAATAATTTAGTTACTGTCAGATGACGTCCAAGTCACTGTCAAATTAAAAAATGGGAAACATCCCGTAGAAGAAATTCGAAAAAAAGGAAAAACACATCGTTTTTTCTAGTGTAGGTATGTTTGAAATAGCTACTTCGATATATAATCTGGTCATATACCACTCGTGATAGATATTATGGGTAGAGTATACACGAAAAAAAGGATTTGTTAATTCAACCAAATTTATTTGGCCACTGTTATTGGCTCGACCCGACTAAATAAAATCAATCTCAAAACACAGATGTATTCGATTGATGGAATCATTATAGTGCGGTGACAAAATGGATTTCTCAAGGCAATGCTAACATTTCTTTGATTTGAATTTATGTTCATATAAATTTTCATTCAATATGAGTTGGAGATTGTTTCAACACAAATATGATATTTATTTTGATCAAACAACGGAAATAGGATCATTCAAATATAATAATATTATATTGTTTGAATTATATGCGTTAGATGGCGAAGCAATCGCACAACTGACCCTGACTTAGGTAATGTTAACGAATAGCAAAGCCAATTCATTATCGTTGCGACGTCTGGACGTAAATGTCTGGTGCAGGCTCTAATGTTCGGTTGCCATATTTGTCAATTCAGTGGATTAACAAAAGTATTACTCATTTGAAAGAATATTTTTAGTGAAGAGATCAGCTTGTTGAATTGACATTTTCAGCAAATTTTGTAGATCTGATTATTTAATTCAACATTATAATTACATGGTTGAAACAACATTTCTGACAAAACGAGTTAGGAATAAAGTTGGTCGAATTAGATATTTGGTTCATGCAAATTTTAAATTTGATTCAAAACCAGGAAATAATTTTACTCATTTTGGGATTATATTTTATCGTGATATACGACACTTTTATTTGTTTGATTCAAATAAATTTTATTTGATTCAACAATTGTTTTTTTCTGTGTACTTTGATATTTTTCCGCCAATATTCTTGCAGAAATACCACTCGACCAAATTTCTTTAAAAAAATACCCATTCAGCTTTGTTGTCGGGGTTTGAATAAATTTTGTCTCACCAAAATATCATCCATCACTTGTGATATAACTACTGAATATCAAAACTTATTCCTTGTTTAGGATTAACCAATTTGAATGAACTCATTTCAGCATGTGCTTATCTCATATTTTGTTCGGATTATTGAAATCCTGAAGGTTATTACCAGATTACCAATCATTAATTGCCTTTCTTGTAGGACAAATTATCTATTGAGTGTTTCTTATCGAGTACTCGATGGATCACTAATTTTTAATTGTGTAAATCATCAATTGATACTCAGGCTTTTAATGAGTTTCTAGGTGCAAAAGACGCATTTTGAAGTGGAAGACTGGGGAGTCAGTGACAGTGAGTGGAGAATGAGTGTTAAGTGATTTGTTAGTGCTACTTTCGATGTGCATTGTTCAGAGAATCGCCTGAGAACATAGGTACGTGAACTCCACCGTGCATATATACATATTATTTTTATTATATGTGTTTCAAGTTTCAGTAGCAGCATTATAACTCAATCTTTTCGTTTCAGCGGTGTTGATAACTTCAGAGATCATAATGCCTAACCAGAAGACATCGCAGGTGCTGGAGCCCACTTTCTCGTTGATTTGTATAGTGGTAACATGGAAGAGGAAACCTTGAGAAAAATCCGCTACCAACGTTTCGCAAAACCGACAATGATAAACAAATTCCACCTAGCATCTTCACCACCAACGAAGCAGCCTGCTCATTACTATGCATTTGGGACCTACCACCAACTCCAAAAATGGTTTGGAATTTAAAAAAAACACATCCGACTGGGGCTGGAAACTTGGTACCAATGGACTCACTACAGTAACAATGTCAATTAATGCAATTGCAAAAAGGGATGCGCTGGAGCATGTGGCTGCACAAAAAGTGGGTTGGAGTGATCTGTTCTATGCGGATTCGGCAATGGTGAATCATGCGACAATGCACCAGAGGTCTTCATCGATAGAGACGATGAAGATGAGGCAATGACATGGATGGAAGCCCAGATTCTCAGTGAGAAAAATGGGTTAGATGTTAACACTGACAATGAAGACATTAATCGACCAGCACAATCAAAAAGAAAGAAATAATAGACATTATTTTCGGGGACATAAATCACGGAATAGAGCCGTGCTCAATTTGAAGAAAAACATCTGCGGATTAGGCCTACTGGGGATACCATGTATAAAAAAAACGCGCCGTTCACTCCAGTTCATGGTTGTTTGGAAATAAGTTGACTTTGAATTTACAAAATTATAATTATATACTGAAATAGAACACGTTTCCACCGATGTAACTCGTTTCACACCAGACCCAAAAATGTGTCCGTACAAAAAATGTAGGGAATTTTGTTTTCTTCAATTATGTATATGGACATTTTTGTCGTTGCAACCCCACCAAAGAGGAGGTGGCTCAGCGATTGTATTGTCTCGAGTAGTCATTTCAGGCCTAAAGTGAATTATTGGCTCGGTAGAGAAAAGGCAGGTGTAATGTAGGTCACAATATTAGCGTACAGTGTTCGCTTGGAATAAACTGACCTTTAACAGGAGATGCTTTAGCTTTTTGGGGTTTTTTATAGGTGAGATAGCAAATGCGCCGCCAAAAAAATCCGTAAGTCTCCATGAGAAATAAAAATAATGTATTCATCAATTTACCAATGTAGGAGTTAGAGAGAAAAAACTAACTGAAATGAAGGTTAATAGGGGATACATGATATTCCAAAATAAGTCTATAGAATGAGAGACAGGTATAAAAATTGATCATAAAGTACCATTTATAATTAACATTTTCTCAACTTTACTTGAAACATTCCAGGGATATTTCAAAATATTATATTACAGTGATTATTGAATGCTTTGAGCATTCTACTCAATAGTTGTATTTTCCTAGAAGGAAATTTTAAAATTTCTGAAAAAAGCTATTGATTTTGCGCTAGTACTTCCATTAGTTTCCGTTATAAAATCAGTTAGTTTTCGTCTATTGCGAGAGAAGGATTTTGTATATTCAAAATAATGGCATCTCTTTTTCTAAAATCCAATTATTTTATTACACCTGTTGACGATATGTGAATTGAATGTAATTTTTGAGTCTATTTAGTTCTCAATTTAGTGTTTTAAAATATTTTTATTCTGATGAATGGGGGAGAAAAACACCTATCGAGATTGAGTAAAAGATTATTTCACATGTTTTGAGGCAATCCAAATCTTTCTGGATTCACCTACAGTCATCAAAATCCTTCACCTGTGAAAAAGTTTCAGGTCGTCAGCGTAGAGTAAACATGAGCAACGTTTTAATGCAAGTAGCTATTCAGTTTAAAAGTGTGAATATATATATATATATATATATATATATATAGAGAGAGAGAGAGAGAGAGAGACAGAGAGAGATAACCTCAATTTTCTTGGGATAGGTCCAAATGAAATAATGTCATTACGACATACTGTGGAATTTTATTGACGTTTCGGCCTTTCTCAAAATATTATTTTTGCTGTTAGAAAAATACATGAATGTTAGGAGACGTAAATTAAACTCACTATAAAGCGTAGAAATTCGGTCTTTTATTGGTAATTTGCTTATAAGAAATTTCTTCCCAGGTAAGGTAAAAAAAAGGAACATTTAACATACTTTTTTGTAAAACAAACGGTTATGTGGATTTTTAAAGACTGAAATGGCCAGCAAACTTTTCAGAAGTCGACTCATGGTATGTGTTTTTTTATGTGCTGTGAATTTGGTGTAAACATTTTTTTTTCAGATCTGTACGAGGGTGTTTGTTTTCACAGGTGGACGTTCAAAAAATTATAGAAGGTTGTGATAAAGTTTATTCATCAATGTTTCTTGACATGTTTTTTGGGTAACCTTCCACAGTCTGAAAATGAAAATATAATCAGGAAATTCACCAAATTATATTTCCTATAGAAAAATGATTCGATTGGTCAGTAACTTTTCGTTCCCTGAATATGCCTATAAAAAAATAGTAAAAATTCAAAAAATACTTCTCTATATAGTTTTTGATCGACGTTACCCAAAAAACATGTCAAGAAACGTTGTTCCTCCACAAAAAACAACATTCATTCAATATTTATTGATCAAATTAGTGTATATTTTGTCATTAATTGAATTCATATTTTTTTAGATTTCTATGGCCTCGTAGATTTCTTGTTTACGTTTGTGTAATCCTGCTCTTAAAATTCTTGACTTATCAAAATTGAAATAGTGCTTGAGCTGAACTTCATGTTTGGAAAGAGCAGTTTAATTTTTTTCTCCTATGTATACATATGTGCAATCTTTACATGGAATTTCTTAATCTACCTGTAACTTTTTATTTTTTGGAAGTTGAGTTTTTAGTTTACTGAAATTGAAAATTGAAATGGCATATTTTGATTAAAGTTGTTTTAGTTGTTTGTAAAGCATTCTATATAAGGAATGGTTAGGTATTTTTTTGGGATTCGTTTTTATTTTTTTGAATACATAGGCTGTTATGAAAACGGTGGATTCTATTTTTGAAGATTGACAGGGTCGAAAGTATAGTACCAAACTCTATATATATATATATATATATACATATATATATATATATATATATATATATATATATATATAATATATATATATATATATATATATGAATTTCAACCGATGCAAGATACGTACAATGTGTACTTCCGAAAGCATTGAGTTATTGGCTCTTTCTATCACGTGTTATATAAAGTACAATATAACTCAACCATGTCTTCTTTACGATGTACAGTTAGTTTTTAGAAAGTTTTGTAAACAGTTGTTATCGGAAATGTGGTTTAAAATGTGTGTTTTGAAATTAAAAAAGAATGTTTTTCCATAACATTTGAACATAACTGGATGACAATGCGATATGAACTCGCTTTCTTGTCTGTCTGTTTGTCTGTCTGTCCGGTACACAATTTGAAATCGATTTTAAACTAACTAGCTAGATACTTGAAACTGGATGACAATGCAATATTATTAACTCGCTTTCTTGTCTGCCTGTTTGTCTCTCTTCTCGTCTGTCTGTCTGTAAGATACAAATTTTGCAATCGATTTTAAACTAACTTCCCGATGAGATAGCGACTTGAAATTACAAACAAAGCTCAGAACTGAATGACAATGCAATATTTACTCGCTTTCTTGTCTGTCTGTTCGTTTGTTTATCTGTTAGATAAAAAATTTGCAACAGGTTTCAGATTGAAGAATTGAGTGGTAAGAGAGGCAGAGAAAAAAGGACAAGAAAAAAGCTCACACACAAGACTAAAAAGCAGAAAATAATTATTTCAATATCTGAAAATATTTTTTTGCTGCGCTTTTCGGGGACATCAATTTTTTGAGTCGCCGACTTTCTATAACGAAGAAATTTTTCAGTCAATTGGGGAAGCAAGTGCCCCCCTTCAAAATAATAATTTTTTTGCGTTTCTAATCGAGAAGTCCTTTGATTACGAATTATCAAATTTTAATAATTTCCTAATCAACTATTTCATGGGGGAACCACCTTAAATCTTATAAGTATTTTTATACCTATTGAAAATTCACAATCACGAATTTTCAGGACAATCTGTATGGGGTTATAAATCTGTATGGGGCTAGGAGAAATCATTTTATACTTTTTAGTTCGTTTTAAAAACGTGGTATGTTGAAAAAATATTTGAATATTTATTTATTTTTATACTCGGAGGTATACGGTGGTATAATGTGAAGAATTTCTACTTGGATGAATCACCTAATATTAAAGACATCAGTTCCCAGCTTCAGTCATTCCACACTTTCGACTGGTCCATAAATTCAAAGCAATTTTAATTCAATTAATTAAGGACTCATCGATTTTGAATAAATTTCGAGTGGGTAGAGCCGAACGCGGATGTTCAATGTTCAAATATCACCAGATATAAAATTAACTCTTGCCTTGGCGAATGGGAAGACTCGAAGCCTGCGCTTCCCCTATTTCAACAAATCATTCTATTTTTTCGATGCAACCCTTCCGTTCAGTTTTAATTGTTTTAAAGCACATTGCCAATTTCTGTTAGATTCCAGATTATCGCAGAAGGAAGAGTTGGAATGAGAACATTGGCGGAAGGAGTTTGTGTAGTTCAGTTGAAACTTCTTGAATGTTAATAAATCATTCGTAGGCTGTTTCACTTCTTTCTTCCCAAATTATATTCCTATATTATATACTCGTCTGTTCGGAGCATGTTATTCAACTCCAGTTATGATGATTTTCTGAAATTACATCAAATTGAGTGGGGAATTTGGGGTTTGTGGCTTTCATATGAAATAATTGAAATATTATGGAAACAAAACTCAGTTGTGAAAATATCGTTTTCAATCACCAAAAAACTTACAATACGTGTTACGTGAAAGATTTCTAGTGAGTGAAAAACATTTGTTTCGAAATCCTGTTTTTGTGGAAAGTTCCAATGTGATGAAAGTATTCTTCTGTACCTGAAAGCAATTTTTGTTGGAAAATTTCACATTCGATTTTTTTTTATAAAATTCCCACTTCCTCATATGAAATGGAAAAGAGAAAGCCAAATGTTTTCGCAAATCCTCTTCATAATACAAGTTTATGTAACAAGTACGCAAAGTGAGGCTTCAACGGACAAATCAGTATATGCTTAAGCCATAAGTGCTGCATACAACATTTTTAGTATTAGCTTTCCAAATAAATAGAACGGAAATGCTCTACATATTTCCTCGCCGTGTTGACGACACTAGTCCTGACATATTGTTCATCACATAAATAGCTTAATTTATTTATTTTGAAGTCCTTCCATCCCATTTTTCATAGGAAAATGAGTTAGGTAGAACATTTATTTTAATTATTGAAGACTGCTCCGATAGATTCTTTGAGAAAAGTATTGCACAAGTTTACAAGAAATATATTCATCAACATTTTCTCAGGATAATTCCTCAATTTTGAAGTCAGAAAAATATAATAGATGATTTCAAATATTCGTGGAGAGAAACAATATATCTAATTTCCATTGTTTTAGGTACAAATGTCTGCAAAGATACATTTCTTTTCATTTATCATGTTTGTATGTTTACATGTTATGTTTATATTTATTATAATAAAATCATTTGCCCTTTTCAGATGTTATTTGTGAAAAATATAAAAGTTAAATACTTATACCTTTTTTAAATATTTTGAAACGGTAGTGGTACCTGCCATAAAAAAATATTGAGCTGATTGAAAAAAAAAATTATAAACTTTGAAGTTATTTGCCGAAGCCTTCACGAAAAACAGCATTATTTCTTACGATATGTATTCTTATGTCGAAAAGATGAGTTAGAGAAAATTATCAGGAGAATGCGAGACCACAACTGTAGGAGTTTTGAAGAAAATATTTATGGAGGAAATGCATTTTAATATACCTAAAGTACCTCTAATTTTGAGGTAAGCATAGAAGGACAATCACATGGAATTTTTTCAACGATTACAATACTTCTCTCTCAATTCACTAGGAACTGGAAACTGTGACACTCAATTATCCTCTGGAATTGACACTCAATTATCCTCTGGAAAATAATGTATTAATTCGTAACATTCACTTGCTAGACAATTGAATATGAACTAGCTCCACATTGGATTCTAGAAACCACAAGAAATTTGTCCCAATTTTTTTTTGTTATTATAGTCTTCGGCAAAAATAATATAATGTAGCAACAAATGTAATTTTATCTATGTTTGCCTGTTTGTGTTTTCAAAGGGAAACATTTTTCGTTAGAAACTCATGAAATCCACAAATGGAATTCATTGAGAGAAATGGTTAGGTCATTGCTTAAAAAATTATTTAAAACCCATATTGAGTCTGAGTTGTGAATATATATATATACAGGGTGATACCAAATAAGTGCGGAAAATTCCAGGGGGTGATTCCTTGTCGAAAATTAAAGAGGGTCTTCCATGTAAACACAAGCTCTCAGGCCTTTCCTTAAAAAGTTACACGCTACCAAAAATGAGAAAAAAAATATTTTTTTTTTTTGCTTGAAATTGCTGAAGAGTTCAAGAAATGGCATTTTGTGGGCATGTTCTACCAATGAAAAGGGTAACTATGAATAGTTTTTTCATTTTAGTTGTGATTTTTTACAGGGGTGAAACATGCAACCCCTATTCCATTTTTTACCAGAACTTTTTAACGAAATATAATTTCTTAATTTAAGACTATGTGTTGAGAAGAACGATTAATTGCAAAACTATTAAACTCTGTTTTGGCCGTAAAAGCAAAGTTTCCTATAAAAAAATAAAATACAACATTGTGCATGAACGGATCTTCTGTAAATGGAATCGAAAACATCTAGTAGGGGGCCGTCACGTTTTGTTTGCACAACTCCTGACTTCAATCGTAGTATTTTGAAATTATTTCGCTTGTTTTAACTTTTAATGTAGGCATGTACCAGTACCATGTTTTGTTTTAATAGAATATCAAATTAAAAATACAATCAAAACAAAACTATGTGTATTACAACAAAGAAAAAGGCAACAAGATCAAACGGAACGGAGTTATGAAAACTGCTCGAAATAACCACCTTCAACCATTAAACAGGAATGAAGTATTCGTCTCATATACTGGCGCAAACGTGGAAATATTCCTGGTGTGTTTTGGATTGTTTCGCAGGCCACAATGATGCGATCCCTTAAATCATTCACACATTCAATGGTTGTATAAACCAAGGACTTCAGGTGACCCCAGATGCAATAGTTCTAAGGGTTTAAGTCTGGAGATCTGGGAGGCCAAGGTTGAGGTCCTGCTCTGCCTATCCAACGATTTGGATACACGTCGTCCAAGTACTGACGAGCAGAAATTAACAATGGTCGAATATATTTCCAAGTAAAATGAAAAGCTGCTCCAGGAGAAAATTTGCATAGGTTGCACCAGTTAGCCTTAACGGTAGAAAATACGGTCCAATAGTATTTTCGCCAATAATTCCGACCCACACGTTAAGTGAACATTCATATTGATACCGACTTTTCAGAATTGTAGTGGGTTATCTCCGGCCCTTAGATGTTTGTTATGAAAATTTGTAATCCCTTGCCTTGAGAAGTTGGATTCGTCAGTAAATATTGTGTATTCTGAAAATTGAGCATTTTGGGTAATCATTTGAAGACTCCATTGACAAAAGTCTACTCGATGGGAAAATTTCGCGGCAAAAGTGCCTGGACTCGTTGAATATGGTAAGGATACAATTGGTGATCCTTCAAAATTTTCCAGATTAGTTTATTGCTAACATTAAGTGTGTTAGCAATTTGTCTTGTACTTAATTCCGGACGATCTCAATCATATTGAGAACCTCTTCTTCCAGTGCCACCGTTCTTATTACTCGTGGACGACCACAATCAGTTGTTCGTTTTTGAAAAGTCCCGCTTTCACAGAGACGTTGGTGAAGATGTATCACATGCTGAGGATACATCTCTGCATATAGAGCCGTCTAGCTTCCAAATAATTTCCATTTCCATAAAATGCATATCGGCCATTTCAGCGTTAGTGTAATTATTCATATTGAAGTTTCAAAAGGCACAATTGAACTTTCAACTACCACATCGAAATCAAACCGACCTGACAGCCACCTACTAGATTTCTTAGATTTTAAAATACTACGATTGAAGTCACAAGTTGTGCAAACAAAACGTGACAGCCACCTACTAGATTTTATCGATCCCATTTATAGAAGATGCGTTCATGCACAATGTTGTATTTAATTTTTTTATTAGGAAACAAATGCTTTTACGGACACAACAGTGAAGTTCAAAAAGTTTTTCAATAAATCGTTCTTTTCAACACATATTTTTAAATTTAGAAATTTTGTTTTGTTAAAAAGTTCTGGAAAAAAATGGAGTAGGTGTTGCATGTTTCACCCCTTTAAAAGATAAAAAAATGCATAGGTAGTCTTTTGATTGGTAGAAATGCCCAACGAAATGCGATTTCTTCAAATCTTCAGCAATTTCAAAAAAAAAAAATCCCATTTTTCAATGAAAAGCCTGAGAGCTTTTGTTTACATGAAAGAGCCCCTTTAATTTTCGACAAAGAATCACCCCCTAAGAACATATAATATATAATAACATTGTAGTATAACTACAGCATAAATACAATTTGAAGATTTCATCATATATACAAATCAGACTGAAGATGGGTATTAACAAACTCAAAACATTTTAATTCAAATCTGCTCCACTTGGGTATAGACATTTTTCAGAAATTTTTTCTTCGTCATTTTCCTCTACATTCAAAAAGTTGAACACGTCAGATGATTACTTTGTCTCATATGGTAGGAACTCAATCAATTCACATTGGTTGCTTTCGGCCGTTGTCTCACTGATCAGCTCGCTGCTTATAACCACTACATGTACGCGGGTGACTCTGTGAAATGACGGGTAAATGTAGCCATCGAGTATTTGCTTCCACGTAGCACCGCCTGGATAAGAAATAGCAATATCATACGTGGTCTTGCTATTTCCTAACGAAATTTCACCCTAACGAAGATACCAGGAACTACAGGCACGTATCTGATGACTTCTCGATGTCAGATCATCAACACATTAGAATCGACTTAGAGTCATCGGAAACACGCTTCGAAGGATATAGGATACCCCAACTGACCAAATGGGATGCTTATAAAGAGCATCTCGAGAGGTAGTTGGAGGACCATCATATATCCATCGATTCAGCTGAGGATCTAGATACAGCCTCCAAGCAACTTCAAAATGCTATAATGGAAGCATATGAAATCAGCTGCCCAGAAAAACAAAAGGCAGTGAATAGAGTCGTGCTTTGGTGGAATAAAGACTTAGGAAAAAAGTTAGGAAACTCTTCAATAGAGCTAAAAGTTCGTGACACTGGGAAGACTACAAAGCGGCTCTTTCTGAGTAAAACAAAGAACTCAGAAAATCCAAAAGAAGGACATGGAGACAAATATGTGGGGGGATTACGGAATTACCCCAGCCCAACCTCCAGAAAGTTCTTTCTAAAGAACATACCAACGGTATCGGTCTGATCAAAAAGTCGAACGGTGGATATGCAAAAACCCAGGAGGAAAGCATAAGTGTTCTCATCCAGACACACTTTGCTGGGTCCAAGGTTGTTGAAGACGAGCTGCAAAGTGCTCAGATGGAAGGGATTGCCACCAACCCCAACAAAACCAGCAGGAGCCTAGCGGGGAAAATCTTCACCACCCAAAAGATCAAATGGGCCATTAAGAACATCAAACCTTTCAGATCGGCCGGAAAGGACGGAATAATGATTACAAAATGGCCTTGAAAAAATAGAGCCCTTCTTTAAAAGGGTGTTCAAGGCCAGTTTCATTTTCAGACACATAGCGAAAGCCTGGAGGGAGGCTGCAGTGGTGTTCATACCAAAGATTGGGAGACGTCCAGCAGACGAACCAAAGTCTTATCGCCCCATCGTCTCACCTCCTTTCTCCTGAAAACAATGGAGAAAATTATAGACTGTTATATAAGAAATGAAATCTTTTTGGACAGACCGCTTCACAAAAAGCAGTTCGCCTATCAACCAAGCAACTCAACGATTAATGCTCACAATGCTCAGTTAAAAGCATTGAAAAGACATAATTGGCCAAAGAAATGGCTCTATGTGCATTCATAGCTATAAAGGGTGCTTTCGATAACATCTCACATGACTCCATTGCCAGATCGCTAGAGGAAAGGAATATAAACATCTCACTGATCAATTTTAAACTAACATCCCGATTAGACTACACATAAAAATCACAGAAGTTCACAGTTTCAGTTTGTACATGGTGTGGATTTGATTCTATTCGGAGGTTTGTAATACCATAAAATATGGGGAGTTGTGGTAAAATTACAGAAATTATTATACAAAACTGAAAAAAGGCTCAAATATTGAATAAAAAATATGGCTTTGATTACTTCAATTCATTCAATTACAGGCGGTTCCAGAATTTGAGTCGAATTTGGCAAAAAAATATATATCAAAACCAGCTGTCATACTAAGACTGAGGTGAGTGAGGTTTCTATGTACCCTTTGTACAAGCTACCTGTAAAAGGGATCCGCTTTCAAGCGAGCTATTATGCATACGTTCTTAACAACATATTAATTACACTATTTATTCTCAAAATTTCAGCTTCGCAAAAATTACATTGCATTTATACTCATTTAACAAACAAAAAAAATATGTTGGGATCATATACAGTACACTGAATAATTTCATCGATTATTTAGGGGAATAAAGGTCTCCCGATACATCCTGGATTGGATTGGAATTCTGCAAGGTTATCTAAATACCTTAGGGATAAAAAAACTGGCGTAGTAATAGCAACTGAAGAGAAGGGGAAGATAACTTATACCTATCAAGGTTTTCGAATGCCCCGACTATTGCCAAATTTCTTTTCGCAAATCCATTATTCCCCACCGAAAGTTGTTAACCCATTTCTGACAACAGTGATTCCACTCCCCATAATCACCGTATGTTTCTTTGTCATAACATCTGTGATTACGACAATAACAATGAGCGTTTTCTGTCAAACAAGACCGAAACTCTAATTCTAACTGTGTAAAGCGAACGATTGAAAGTTTCATGTGCCGCGATTATTGGTTTCGAGCAATAGCTAGCAGTAAGCACAGCGATCAGTGTGTTTCTTGATTCATTTTGCAATAATAATTCCAGTTGTTTCGAAACTTCCCAAACGACCGTATCAGTTGAAACGAGCGAGAGGAATTTGTTTTGCATTGCAATAATTTTGCGATTGGCTGTTTGAATCAGCGTTTTTTTATTCTGTTCATTCTAACTTCGATAAAATAATTCAATAAATTTTTGTATCCCCAAATTCAAACCGGGTGAACCATTTTTTTAACAAAAAAAATGGAATGTTTCTATTGGGTGTTTGATCGATGATGTAGATTCTGAAAAACTCTGGGGATCTTATGTTTTTTTTCAGAAAAGCACTTCGGACTTTTCCAATATTAGAATCAGCCGGGAACTTTTGATATATGTGCTTGGGGTGAATATAGACCAGGGTCGATAATTTTTTAAACAAAAAAAATAATAATAGGATGAAACCCATTGGAAAAGGAAGAGAATATAACAAAAATGAAAGGAAAAATAATTCACGGGCGATCTGAGGTCGGGAAGTGGAAGGGGGTGAGTTTTTAAGGGCAAAAAACGGTTTATCTCGATTTCCGGCGAAACTATGGAAAAAAGTTGAATGGCAAAGTTGTAGGTAATAAAAAGATCTACAACTTTTGTATCCACACTTTTTCACATAACCTTGAAATTTATGTGACAAATTTTATTTTTATCTTTTACAAAAAAAAAAAATTTCACGAATTTTGGTAAAAATTTACCTTTTTATGTCCCAAACACACTGTAATTTTTTTGATTTAAAATATTTATTTTTTCGCCTTATAAACATCCTAATTTTCAATCGAAAATTCTCCTGTCAAAATATCAGCTTTTTTAAAAAAGTCGGTGGGCTTTTTGCTTGTTGAAATCTCTACTTTCTGATGGTGTAAAAAAAATATACATTACTATGGTAAGTGTTCTCAGAAAATGCAAAGAAATAACAGGTAGTAAGGCCCAGGCCCTCCTAGCCCCTTCCCCACTTCTCTATGAAATAACTTTTGATGGGCTAAAATTTTCCGTAGGTCACTCAGGTATATGAGTTATCTTAAAAAGACAATAAATTGGCATCTACGCATATAATTTAAAGAAGATTCTACAACTTTCTCAAAATATTGTAGATGTCTTATTAAATATCAACTTTATTAACTTATTTGGTTGTTAATTATAGTTGTATATTTCGATTTGCAATTGTTTTGTTTATGAAAGTAATATGGAACTTACTTTTGAGTAAGGGTTAATTTTAATAAATACAAAATTGTACATAATGTTAAAAAAAAATCGGATTCGGGTTTTTTTCGTTTCTTTGCATTTTCTGAGAACATTTACCATAGTAATGTATATTTTTTCATACCATCGGAAAGTAGAGATTTCAACGAACAAAGAGCCCATCGACTTTTTCGAAAGAGCTGATATTTTGACAGGAAAATTTTCGATTGAAAATTAAGGTGTTTTTTCGATATTAACTCAAAATAAGGTGACAAAATAAATATTTTAAATAAAAAAATCACAGTGTGTTTGGGACATAAGAAGGTGAGTTTCCACCAAATTTCGTGAGAATTTTCTTTTTTTGTAAAAGATAAAAATAAAAAACCAAAAACTTGGTTATTTCAATTTTTCACATAAATTTTGAGGTTTTGTGAAAAAAGTGTGAATGCAAAAGTTGTTGATCTTTTCATTACCTACAACTTTGCCTCTCAACTTTTTTCCATAGTTTTGCGGGAAATCGAGATAAACCGTTTATTACCCTTAAAAACTCACCCCCTTCCACTTCACGACCTCAGACCGCCCGTAAATTATTTTTCCTTTCATTTTTATTATATTATCTTCCTTTTCCAATGATTCTCATCCTACTATTATTTTTTTTACCTTTTTACCATTTTCAAAGGCTTCAGCCCTGGTCTAATATAGCAACATCAAGTCAAAAAAATGTAAACACATATACTTACATACTTGGCTTTCTTTTTCACGCCATATATATATATATATATATATATATATAGGTTTCTTGTTTCTTGAGGGTTTGGTTCACATCCGAAATGATGATGTTTTTTCAAGTGGTAATTTTATTACATTTCCATTGTTTCGGGATTTTTTCGGGGCTACAAAAATAGTTTTGTTGGTCGGACGAAAGGTTGAATGTTTTTTTGGACCTACCTAAGGATATTAACGAATAAAACTGAATCACTATTTTGAAAAACAATGACAAACAATCACAAATACCATTGCATATAATATGCGAGAAAGTTTTGTTTGTGTGGCACACTTCTCAGCACCGATTAATTTGGGTACGGCGATGAGGTGACTGATATGGCTAGGAATTGTTTTTGAACATTATTGAGGAAGAGAGAGAAAGATTGTTCTGGTGTTATTGTTTTGATGAAGTGAAAATCGCTTTCTTTTCTGATATGGTGGGTATCGGTTTTTGCCATTCAAACACACGTAGATTGAACAATTTATTTGACGTCCAAACTGATGTGGATGTCTCCTCAAGATTCTTGCACGCGCCTCCAGCGGTGATGAAGTCTTTGTTGTTGTCGATCTGAAGTTTGTTTTTACGACCAAACACCAATCCGTGCGTATCTTTTGGTTTAGAAATCCCACGATGTCGACCCGGACTATAACATTTTTTTTTAATTTAAGTCTTCATTTTCGTTGCAGGATCAATTGAAAACTACAAGGAATGAATGGAATATTCTATACGTATTACCACAAATACATTCTCTTGAGAAAACTTGTTTTTTCCAGAAAAGTTCACGCAAACCCATCCATTTTGAAACTAGTTTTTTTAATATTGACGGTATTCTGGTACTTCCTACACAAATGATTGTCTGTTGGAAAAAAAGTTGAGAGGGAAGTTATATACACTGAAGAACAGAGCAAATACCTAGAACTTCTGGCCTCATAGGCCATCTCAAAAACACTCAAGTGAAATCCCTCAAGCTAATTCATTGCTCTAAATAATATTAAAACAATAAAAACATTAAAAATGAATACACTACACTTATAGTAATAAAACAATGGTCACCATCTTGGTGTTTTAGAATAAAGAAAATAGGTGGCGCTTTGTTTGCGGCGGCTCCCAAGCTTGTGATGTTGTTCCGGGCCATCAAGCACGGATCAAAGATAACAGATCGCTGTCTGTGTTTCATGCCCCGGTGTAGCTCCGGTTACACGGCCAAAAAAAAAGATGTTCTTAATATTGGTCAAGAAAACGCAGATATAATAAATCGACTTTAGGTATTCAAAAGTAGTAAATCGACTTTATTCTCAAGAAAAGGTGAAGTGTCAAGAGATGCTGTTTCTCAACCTAACCCTGAAAGTGATCCTTCAAGAGGATATCTACAATATAAATAGAGAAGCAACAATACATAATTTATATTTGTAGCAAGCTTTTGAATCTGCTACTCACATAATAATCTACGTAAAACCATCAAATACATCGCTTTCTCCTCTTTAGTGCATTTGTATAATTTTTTTAAAACCATTTTTATTCATTTATTTCTAGTCGTTCATGAAATCCGTCATCTTATCGAATTCTGACAAAAATTGATAATCTCCAACCCCCAAAAAACCCACATACCATTTAATAGTTTTGATCAAACGTGCCATTTTGACATTTCTCGAATTCAAAGTTGAACTATAATACATAATTATTAGTTATTATTATCGAAGTATATTATAATAGAGATAGAAACCCAAGTAAGTACTGTTGTTTCACCCCAAAATCCCCACATACCAATTTCTTTCGGAATAGGGCTATAACCACAAAACTCATCGCCGTATTGAAGCCGTCAAATTGAATTCATGTATTTTGGCAAAAAAAACATGATGTCGGACCCCAAAAACCCCCACATATTAATTTTGAATAGAATCGAACCATAATCACAAAATTTGTCCGCCATATTGGAGCCGCCATTTTGTTTTGTTTTTGGCAAAAATGCCATAATGCATGGTCACCGGAATTATGAACACGTGTCGAATTTCACGTTAATCGGACAACTAGCAGTGGGTCAAAATTGACTTGCAAGATTTCAACTAAACATACATACATTTGTGAAATTAAATAAAAGCTTGTAAAAACATTTCATTCTGTTACTCGATTGGCCAGGTTTTCTGCAGCCAGCTCTTAGATATGAGAAATGATTTGTTTTGAGACGAATATTCTCTCCAAATAAATGATTTTTGAATTTCGAAAGAAAAAAGAAAAAAAAGCTGCCAGAGCTCGGGTTTGAACCCTCGCTCACTTTCGTGAACCAGTTAACTCTGTATGGCGCCTTAGACCTATCGGCCAACCGGACAGACAGTAAGTGTCAAACGTATTTCGAATATGTATTACAATGGTATGGTTGCTTTTTCCGACAAAAGGCCATACAAAACTTATGCACAACTTTTGCCCAGTCAGTCAATGATTTTTATATGCTGTGAGTACTAACATTTTAAAAACATTTCATTCTGTTACTCGATGGGCCAGGTTTTCTGCAGCCCGTTCCTAGACTACTGGAAATATTGAATGTCGAGGTGAATATCAATTATCTGACATCTGTCAACTTCAAATCCTCTATTCTGAAATATAATCTGAATTTCCGACTGACCGCGCCATTGAATTTTTAATATATTTTTTTACCACTTCCCTTTTCATCATGCAGAAGGTTAAAAATGTAGTATTTTATTTTTTCATCTTATTGCGTAACGTCAAATGACCGTCCTTTCTTCCTGATATTATTCTATCTAAGAACCTAGACTCATTAGATGTAACCGTGAGTCAGTTCGAAAAAACCTTTGATTGCATAGTACTGACGGAAACCCGCAATGACTTCGATCAAAATCTATATCATAAACAGAGATGTGATCTACTATTCAATTCTGGGGAAGTGAATAAATGTGACGGCACAGTTGTTTACATAAAAAAAAATTCATTGAATTACATCTCACAAATAGAATCTTCAAAAGATATTAAAATTATAGAAATACTTATAAAAACAGGAAATAGAGTCATAAAAATCTCAGCGTAATATAGATCACCTTCAATAGAAGAATACGAATTCAATAATCGGCTTTATTATTATTTAAACCAACAAAAAAATGTTTGTGATGTACATATCATTGTAGGGGATATCAACTTCAACTTGCTCTCAACAGATAACAAAACGTGTGACGACATCAACACTATGAATGAATTCAACTATATCTCTACAATAAATTAATATACACGTATACAAGGTAACTCAAGAACATGCCTAGACCACATATTTGTTAAAACAAAAAATAACGAGCTTAGTCAATTCAATGACATTTTCTCTAGTTTTGTATTGGATGCATACATTACAGATCATCGCGCAACAAACCTAAACTGTAAAATATTGCAAGAAACAAAATTCAATAAAAACCACAAAAAACTGAAAAATGTATTTCGTTAATTTAAAGAAAGACTTGGCTTCTTAAAACTGGAATGAATTTTATGAAATATGCGGTATCCAGAAAGCCTCAACATATTACTTAGCTGTTATCTACGAACATATAAAAAATACAAAACATACAAAAATATTAATTCAAAAACATAAATATACGAAACGTAAAGGATGGATTACCATTGGGATAATGAAAGCAATGGAACAAAGAGACAAACTATACAAACAATACCAAAAACAAAATAATAATAATAATTGGAAAGAGAAGATTAATTCTTATCGTAACCACCTACAACATATCATCAAACATGCCAAATTGAATTATCATAATAATCAAATAGAGATAAATAGAGGTAATGCAAAGGATATATGGAAGGCAATAAACAATATTACGAACTCAAATAGAGAAGCGGAACGTATTAAAGAAATAAAAGTGGATGTCACTACAACTAATAGTAAATCAGAAATTGCCAAACACTTCAATAATTATTTCGCAAATGTGCGACCAAATTTGGCAAAGAATATTAATTGATCACCATAACCACCTCCATCCAGAGCCATGATATCAGAAACCATATTTTTATCACCTACAAATGAATTGGAAATTTTAAAAAATATCATGGATTTAAAAAATAATAAAGCTCCTGGCAGGGATGGTGTCAAATCAGAAATACTGAAAGCATCTCAAATAGCACCTTCGTTGTGCTTCCTGATAAATAAAATAATCCAAGGAATATATGTCCGTCGGAATTTAAGAACTGTGTGATCAAACCACTCCACAAAAAAGAAAATAGAAATGTTTCGTCCAACTACAGACCATTTTGCTCATGAATAATATTGAAAAAATATTGGAAAAAATAAAAAATAGTCTAGAAGCATTATTTGAGAAACATAATATTTTGTCAGATCAACAGTTCGGCTTTCAAAGAGGAAAATCAACGGAAGACGCTATATCAGTAGTAACAGGAAAAATGTATAAGGCCATTGAAAACAGCAAACCTGCGATAGCCGTGTTCTTGGACCTTGCAAAGGCCTCCAACACTGTAGATCATACTAATCGCTTACAATTAATTGAAATCATATCTAGAAGAACGACAACAATTGTGTCAAAATTTATGATTTTTTTTAGCGCGGATAAAATATTAAAATATGGAGTTTCACAGGGGACGGTCCTAGGACCTATACTTTTCACAATATACATAAATACATTATTATCTATACAAACTGAAGGCGAAATAATGAGTTTTGCGGACGATACGATAGTATTTTATCCATCAAGCTCATGGACATATTTCAATGAAATAGTATATTGGTTTAACTATAACTATAACTATTATAAAAATAATCTACCAAAATTTAAGCACCTAGAAATCGATAATCATAATAAATTATTTAGAAGCAATTCAACAAATACAATAAAATTCTTAGGAATAACCATACATTCTCACTTAAGGTGGAATTTCCACCTTGATAATATTTCAAATACATTTCTCTCTATTAGGTAGATTTAAATATTTAAGTAAAATACTCAATTTACATACTTTGAAAATCCTTTTTTATGCTCTGATAGCATCTCGATTATCATATGGAATAATTGGCTGAGGCAAAATTTGTAATAAACAGAAACAGAGTGAAAGATCCCAATTATTTGAATTTATATAAGTATTATTAGGATAATTTTTATATACTATAAAATATATTATGTATAACAATGCAAAGTACATGTTATATAAATGAACAGAACAAATGTGTGTGAAACACTATTCCACCAGCTTACTAGTACTACTTACGAATGTAACCATGGACAGCTTCGGCTTTGTGGATAATTTGTTTATTCATAGTAACTATCCAATATCTAATTTACAATTTGATTGATACACGACTCATGTAAATTTTAGTGATACTGAATAAACATTATTATTATTATTATTAATAATTGTTGTTGTTTATTGGCTCGTGTCAGTCATATACTATTTGAGTTCTTCTTCCACCGACAAACAGAACATCATTGTATTTTGATTACTCTCGTTTCGGACATTGTATTTTGACATTTCTGGATTTCAAAGTTAAAAATTCGAAATTAGGATTGAAACCCAAGTAAAAACTGTCTATGTGCTTGTGTGCTGGTTATACTTTTGATTGATTGTAGTAAAAGGTTTATTCAAAAATCTCTGTGTTTTTGATTTGAGCCAGATTACATGAACATATCAAAAGCGTTCAGAGAGATTATATTTGAATTTTTCTTCAATTTTTTATTGTAGAGTTTCAATAATTAAATTCCAAAAGCTACCTTTCCGACTGCCCCCCTATCGGTTTTTTTGTTATCGAATTCACGTTTGCCTAATTTTAGCGGATTCCAAATAATAATTTTTCGCTTGATATCTTTTTTTTTTCCAAGATTATTTGGTCGTTTATAACAAACCATTTTCTCGATATCAAGTAGGAAATGATCTATGCCGTCTGGAATTAAAGTGAGGATCATATATAGAAAGACGGATTGGCAATATGTGTGATATGGGAATAACCAATACATTGTTCAATCCTGACACATAAGATACTCGAAAACGCCCGAGTAGGTATGAAAAAAACATTAATTTTTAGCATAAATTATTCGGGAAAATTAATTTAAAATAAAATAAAATTATATGAGAATTTGACGAAACATTGAATTAAAAATATCAGAATGCAAGTCCAGCCCTAACAATCGTATAAAAAAGTGGATATCAATTTTTTTTAATGAAATAACCAAACTAAGGAATTAGAAAGCTGAAAGAATCCACACATAGTTATCTTTACCTAGAGAAGAACGGCAGAATGGTAGTGAATATGTCAACTGAAAAACATATACACGCTCCGAATTGAAATAATTTCAGATTTCCAAGAAATCTATTGGAAATAATCCCCGAATTCATTAATTTTGTTTTATCCCATTTTCCCGGTAAAATCAAACCCAAAAAATAACTTGAAGAAACGATTTTTTACATTTATATTACTTTTATAGAATATATTTTTCACAAAAAACAAATTAATAATGCATCGACTATTTCATGAAACAGGAGTACCTAATGCTTGGAGTTCCCAAACCAATGAGAATATTGTCGTTAGGATGAAATCGGAAGTTCTAACATTTACATTCCCCAGAATTCTACCATCAGGATGTCACTTCTTCAAATATCACTGCATATGCAAATTGGTTGAAGAATCGAACGCGCCAAAAAAAGCTCAACAAAGATATTCTACCTGTAAAGGTACCCCTATCGGGTTGCCTGTCATTATAAGGAGCAATCGAAAACAGCCGTAAAATCCTTTATACGGGGTCAAATTCAAAACCAAAATCCTCTTTTTATAGCCCGAAGGACATTACCCATTCATTCAAGGTTTAATATATCATCGAGACCATTGATAGATATACGTTTAATCCTTCTCTTGAATATTTGCATATAACGTGCAGAAAGTGTGGGACCCTGCAGAAATTTCGCCTGGCGCATATTTATTCCTAATTTGTTTACTCAAGATTTGAAATTTAATGCATGAAAGATGGCCCTGGAAATTTTCCATGGCGCATATTTTATTAATTTGTTATCCAAGATATTTAAATGTATGTAAGTGTGGGAGTTTTTTCGAAATGCAGGTCCAAAATTTAATTTTTTTGATTTATTAATCGAGGTTTTTTAGAATATTTCTAATCTATATGGATTTTCTTCGAGAAAGCTATGTTCAAAAATATAAATTATTGACAGTTGTATGCTGGTTAATGATTTATTTATATCAGGTTACAAATCTGATTACACTTGCGTGAAAATATTTATCAACAAGAATTATTATTATTTTACATTAATTCCGGTTGTATGCGCGTAAATAAAAGTTAGAAAACAAATTTAATTAGTTTTTATGGTAAATATAGGGGGAATTGCAATTTGAAAAAACATCATTAAGATTTCTGTAAAACTGCAAATTCACGAAGTAGAGCGGGTGTGACTATCCAAAAGAAAAGCCCGAAGTCTGACCGAAATATTGGTTAATTTTCACATCGCTTTTGTTGAATTTATAATTATTTGACATGATTATCTACCATAATACTAATTGTTGGTACTTCCTTCAACACATTATCTTGTTTAACTTTTCATCAAGCAACTTCACCATGTAATTTTTTCATGTAAGTATAACACCCACATCCCTCCCTTGTGTGGGAATATGTTCTTTATGTTACTATTGTGGTTTTTCTTGTATTGTAGCTTTAACCACGACTGGGGATGAACCTATAAAGGTTCGAAACATTTTTCATTATCATTACCAATTTTTGGAATAACCCTCTGGGACCCCATTGAATTTTTTGAGATTTCTCCGGCCTTTTCTTTTGGATATTGCAAACAAAAATGGTAATTTTCCAACAATTAAACATAAAATGGAGCAAACATAATTGAATTCGAGAACTAAATTAATTCTGAAATATGTATCACATATTTTCTGCTAACGAATTCTAGAACAATTATAGTTATGTTCATAAAATACAACTATATTTGCCATTTCATATCGTCAAATGCATTGTTGTTAGAAAATTATTCGAGTTTCCTTTTGGAAAGCATGAGGGAATCACAAGAGTTTATTTCTTTCGGAGAGTTGTTAAAAAATGGCCTAAGAATATCTTTACGTGGAATTTAAAAAATACATCTCAAAACTTCTTTGTGTACTATAAGAACATAATGCGCAAGTGTAGAATCTCCGCAGAAGCAAATGTCATATTTTCACCGAGATTCAATTTGGGCTATATAGTACAGATTCAAGAGCTCATGCTTTCTCAAAACAGTGCGGAGATTGGAAAAAAAATTCAGAGAACGCAACTTTGAAATCAGTTGTTTGAATTGAGGTTTGCAATTCAAGAATTCATCCAGATAAATTCTTAAACGTTTCACGGGTCCATGTAAATTGAACAGAAATGTGTTTTCTATCGGGATCTGTATTTTTTTACAACTACCTGATGATTATGAATTCTAGTCATTTGTATTTCGTCATTATTGAAAAATAAATCGCGTCCATTGAAGAATTGTGCTACTTTTCAATGGTGTCTAAGGGAACCCCAAGAAGAATCACTTGTGAGCCCCAATAGTGATACTTAGTAACGAATTGAATGTTTTTTGTTTTTCCCACACGTTGGTAATGTATGGTAACTATTTGTTTTCGGTTGATTAAAAACGATGAGATCGTTGAGGTGAACTTCGCAAACCACATATTTTCAATTTCAATAAAAGTTTGTCAGTTGATCAGTGTGGTCTTATTGGAAGTGAAATTTCACCCCCAAAACCATTTCAGGAAAAACAAGGGTGTTTTAAAAATTACATTTGTTTTTACCTGATGGGTGAGTTATTATAATGAAGATAATATAATGTAGAACTTATTCATACATGATAAGGAAAAACTAATAAAATTATAAAAACTTTTTTCTACGTTCATGCAAAAAACAAAAGTTTATTGAACTATATTTAGGGAAAAAAGTGGTTCTCTATTGCACTGTGCAATAAAATGTTTATTGCACTCATCTGTCATTCTACATCTGTCATTTGCGATAATGACAAAATGGTTTTTGCTTGTACGTAGAAAAAATATTGTATGCCACTCGTGCAAAAAATGTTTATTGCACTCGACGTATTGTCCAATTCGGCCTGGCGGCCTCGTCGGACAACTTCACGTCGAGTGCAATAAACACTTACTTTCTGCACTTGTTGCATAAATAACTATTTTAACAAATTAAACCGACCAAAAAATAACATAGCTCCTAAATCAATGTAAGTAACTAATTTTGAGTCACTGGAGAATTCACGTTGCATTTTCAAGTTATTTTATTTTGATTATTTCTTTAAAGTAATTTAATGATCTTTGTTGATTGTTTTTTTGGCGCCGACTCACATCACTTTGGGAGCTTAATTATTGAGAATAAAGAGGTTGATTTTATTGTTTGCTTTTCAGTTTCTTATTTCATTGGTTTAATTTGTTGTTGAGAAGTTTTTATTTTTGAATTTTTTGTGGCTAAATTCTACTAATTCTTACCTACTCAATTTCAGATTTCTTTTAAAATACTTACTTACCTACCTTACTTCAAGTATTCATTGTTATATAATATAATTCACTTCAACTAATTATTGTTGTATATTATATAAACTTATAGAAAAACTATATTTTTATACCAACATGGGTAGGCCTACAATAGGCCCAAACACGAGGTAGCTGCTGTAAACCGTTGGGGAGTTCTCTCGACTGTCTTCCGGTTCCATCATTAAATTAACTCCAGGTCTCTATTATGTTGTAGTGTCATGAGAACTACCGATGTGTGCCAAGTTTCAACAGAATAGGTTTACAGGTGAAAAATCAATCATCTCCTATTTTTCTACCCTTGGGGTTGAATTTTTGTTTTCAAATCTAAATGGCACCAAGTTCGAGGTATACCCAATTCAGTAAAAAAAGTATCATCAAAATCGAACTATTCTGTGAAAACTTATGCGTGGTAATACATAAAAAAAATAATAAAAAAATATACACGTCGACTTATGAAAATAAAAAATTGTGTTCCTATTATCTCCGTATCTAATCGAAAATATATAACAGAACATTAGAGGAAACGCATGGGAAACTCTCCACAATTTGTCGATTTGTAGAAATAGATGGGCTAACTCAGCTGCCAAAAAACAAACATCTGCATGTAAGTCTTGAAATGGATGCTAATGAAATGCAGAACTCATTAATATACGAAAGGAGAGAACAAAATCATTTAAAATTTAAAATCGAATAAACTATGTTTCGTTCTACCACCTTTCTCCTACTGAAGTGTTAATTTAAAGAAAATGTTGAGGGTAACATCAGGAAATTTAGTATTCCAGATACATTGTGGAAGAAGTTCTCCCCTCCGAGAAGTGAAAATGTCAATAATCTGTTCATAAAGTGAAAATTAACAAAATTATTAAAACAAAATATTATGATATGTTGGTCCTCTGAAATCGAATTTTACAGAGAATTCAAAAAATTCTTGAAGTTAGCTTATACACCCGTACCAGAGTTCATAAAGATCTATTCATGAGTATATATAGCATTGCAGGGATGGTACGATCTTTAATTCAATCTATTCGGTCTATTGTAGGAATCAGGAGATTTTAGCCACAAAAAAAATTAAATAAAACTTTTTAACAAAAATTAAAACCGACAAAAAAGAAACTGAAAAGCTAAAAATAATATAAACCTTTAAAGTCTCAATAACTAAGTTCCTGAACTAATGTGTGTTTCAAAAAGTTTGCACCATATGGAAAACTTTTTTATTATCCATTTTCAGAAAATTTTATTACTGATAAAAATTGGTGCATTGCGAAAAACTTGCATTTGAGTTGTCGAAATTCTAAATTTCCAAACGGTGTACAGGGGAGAACAAAAAATAGGAATTTTAATCTGGAGTAAATTAGCATTATATTCATTATCAAAAAAGTTTATTTGGAAAAGTTGTTCAGAATTATTTTTATGGTTCCAGCCTCATGAAGAGTAGGTATGTATCTCATATAGACCTTAGGCGCCTCTCTCATTTCACTATAATTATATTTTGATGCAAAATTGGGTCCAATTTATTATTTATACTAGAATATCGAGTTTGTTGAGAATGGTCAAAATTACTAATGGTTTTCACTCTACATGTATGTCCATAATAACTATCAGTATGATTCAATGGAAGAAAATAGTAAAATTGATTGATTAATCAATGCTGAACAATTAAATATTACAAATCTTCAAGTTTACCATCACTTTAATCATAACCTTATAGAGTAGTCCTAATTTATGTATTAACCATAAACAAAAACCAAATTACACGTTCAGAAACCTGAATAATCAATAATTGAATCCTCAAATTTTTATCTACCTTCCATAGCCAAACATTCCATTGTTCGTACACAAAACTTTTTATTGACATTTCTTTAAAAAGATTTCGGCATATTGGCACAACATTTTCTAATTCATCCATATTTTGAAATAGTTTTCGAGCATGCACTTTCCTTAAGGTGTCCCCATATAAAAAATCTGAAGGAGTGAGATCGGGACATCTTGCTGGCCATGAATATAATGAGTATCTACCAATCCATTTACTCTCCAATTTGTCATCGAGATATTCTTTAATTATTATCGTGCTGTGACACGATGCTCCGTCAAGCTGAAACCATAGTCGTTCTCTTTCTTGATGTAAGAATTGATCAATAATTGGCTCTATCTCGAACATAAAAAAATATAAGAACATTTCACTTTTCGTACTGTCACGAAAAAAGAACGGACCAATTAATGTATTATTGGAAATGCCACAACAGACGTTTGTTTTAAAGGAATATTGGTGCTTCTATTTCAAAATTTGGGTTTTCGTCGGTCCACCACCGGCAATTTTGCGACTTACCACTCCATTTGAGGTGGAACTTGCCCTATAAGAAAACAACACATACTTTGCAAACTGTCTATATTCTTCTATCTCTTTTTGTACCCAAGCGCATAGTTCAAATCTCCGTTCGTAATCTCTTTCTTTCAACGTATGTATAAATTTAGGTTTATAAGTGTGATATTTATGTTTCAATAATATTCTTTGTGCTGATCTCTTATTCACGCCTGTTAAGGAAGATACAGCAGCGACACTAGGTACTTCTCGGATTCTCAGTTACTGCTGACGATACATTTTGTTGTAATTAATTGTTCCCAGTTACCCATTTAGCATGTTTTGTGTTGAATTTTTCCACAGATCCTGTGGCCAAACATCTTTGGTAAATCTGCATTACAGTTGTGTGACATACCGGATTTTCGGGATGACGCAGATTAAATATTTCTGCTCTTTCTCGATTTGTTCTATTTTCTCCATGAATGAGAATTATTTCAATTGTGCTATTTGCATTCAGCATTGTGAACAAATGTCTTATTTATAAGGACAGATCTCTAATTAATAAATTTCCCAATGTAAACACCCACAGTTTAGAAATACAAAACTGTTTACTGCTTGAAACGTCAAAAAGTCAAAGGTAATGTGTTTATAGTAAATACATTTCCCAATGTAAACACCCACAGTTTAGAAATACAAAACTGTTTACTGCTTGAAACGTCAAAAAGTCAAAGGTAATGTGTTTATAGTAATTCATAGACGAATTTCCCATGTGAAATATGAAATTATTTCCAATATTGTACGATAAACTTCAATACTGGAAGTACATATTAACTTTCGTTTTGTAAAAATATACTTTTTTTCTATGCGGGGTACGTTATGAAAGGTGTACGCTCGAAGACCTTTTTAAAATATCGGAATTGCGGAGTGTTGTATCAGTATATAGATTTTTTTTTTTCAATAAAGAATTTTGTGTAAGAACAATAAAATGTTTGGCGATGAAGGAAGACATGTGGAAATTTGAGGATTCAATTATTGATTATTGATTATAATGTTTAATACATAAAATAGGACTACCCTTTGAGGTAACCCTATGATTAAAGTGATCGCAAACTTGCGGATTTGTATTATTTAATATTTAGCATTAATTATCCAATTGATGTATTTGATTATTTTCTTTCATTAATTCATACAGATTGTTGTTATAATGGACATACATACAGAGTAAATTATCAAATTTGCACCAAAAAAAAACTAGTAAAAGTTTAAACCATTTTCAACCATCGCCGATATTCTAGTACAAGTAATAAATTAGAGCAAATTTTGCATTGAAATATTATTATAGTAATATGAGGAAGGCGCCTCAGATGTATATGAGATACTACCTTTATGAGGCTAGAACCATACAAAGTGAGAAAACAAATTTGTTACCACAGTATTCAAAAAATGATGTTAATCTATTTTTTTCAAACAAATGTTATGATATTGCCGTTTCCGCATCTAACAATGGCATTATGTAATGCTGGGTAATTTTTTCAAGTCATTTTTTAATAAATTATTTATAAACAAATAGACAAGTTTGCTATATGAAAAAAAAAATTTTTTACCATTTTGTTGTAATGACAAAATGATGATAAAATAATCTTAAAAACATTTTTTTAATGTTCGTGATAGTTTTTTTTTTTATATTTGCATTGTTCAAATAATTAGTTAAGAATTTTTTTTTAAAGCATTATTGGGATTTCTCAATAAGGTCACAAAAAATATTTTTTTGATCAATAATGTCATTGTTTATCGATTTAAAAATTTGTAAAAAACAAATTCTCACTAATTTTTTTTTTTTGAAAGTTATTGAAATTACAGGAACAGCCATATGTAAGAAACTTCGGTATCGTGTAATATTGGAAAGTGTTATAAAAAATAAAAATAAAATTTTAGTATTTTGTTACATATGGCTGTTTCTGTAATTTTAATAACTTTTAGAAAAAAAAATAATATTAGAATTTGTTTATAACAAATTGTTAAATAATAAAAATGAAATTATTGATAAAAAAAAATTTGTTACCACATTAAAAAATGCAAATTATGATTTTCAATGGAAAAATAATTTCTTAACTAATTATTTAAACAATGGAAATATAAAAAAACGAATATAAAAAAAAATTGTTTGAAATTTTTTTATAGTATTAAATATCAATTTAAACATTTGAGAAAATTGAGCTGTCATCTAAACACTTGAAAGAATAGAGTTCCGTTGGAAAGAAATTCTTATGTTGATTTTTCAAGAAGTTATACATTTGTTGACCTCCGTTTTCACAAATGGCGACATAAAAGTTTAAATAATTTACTTATATTTTTTTTTGCTTTTTGGAGCGTTTCTAATATACATACTGAAGAACGTGATAAAAGTTTATGAACGTTTTTTATTTTGTTTATTATAATTGTTTAAAGTTAAAAATTAATGAAGTATTCAAAAAATGATGTTAATCTTTTTTTTTTTAAACAAATGTTATGTTATTGCCGTTTTCGCATCTAAAATGGCATCAAGTAATGCTGGGTAATTTTTTCAAGTCATTTTTTAATAAATTATTCATAAACAAATAGACAAGTTTGCTATACAAAAAAAATTTTTTTTACCATTCTGTTGTAATGACAAAATGATGATAAAAAAATCTTAAAAACATTTTTTTATTGTTCGTAATAGTTTTTTTTATATTTGCATCGTTTAAATAATTAGTTCTCAATAGGGTAACAAATAAAAAAAATGTTTTATCAATAATTTAATCGTTTATTGATTTCACAATTTGTAAAAAACAAATTCTTCCTAATATTATATTTTTTTTCTGAAAGTTATTGAAATTACAGAAACAGCCATATGTAAGAAACTTCGGTACGTGTAATATTGGAAAGTGTTATGAAAAATAGAAATAAAATTTTACTATTTTGTTACATATGGCTGTTTCTGTAATTTTAATTACTTTTAGAAAAAAAATATAATATTAGATTTTGTTTATAACAAATTGTTGAATCAATAAACAATGAAATTATTGATAAAAAATTTTTTATTACCACATTAAAAAATGCCAATTATGATTTTTGAAGGAAAAATAATTTCTTAACTAATTATTTGAACAATGGAAATATATAAAAACATTATATACAATGAAAGATAAGAATATATGAGATTTGTTTTATCTTTATTTTGTCATGACAACAAAATGGTGAAAAACATTTTTTTTTATAACAAATTTGTCTATTTCTTTATAAATAATTTATTATTAAATGACGTAAAAAATTTTTGCCCCGCGTTACTTATTGCCATGTTAGATGCAGAAACGGCACTAACATAACATTTGTTTAAAAAAAATTCAACATCATTTTCATAATATTTCATTAATTTTAAGTGTAAAAATTATTATAATAATAAATTTTATAAACTTTTATAGTATTTTTTATTATATATATATATATATATATATATATATATATATATATATATATATATTTATATATATATAAGAAATGCTCCAACAAGCAAAACATGTATATAATTATTTTAACTTTTATGTCGCCATTTGTGCAAACGGAGGTCGGAAAAAAACTTGTTAGTTAAAAATTGTATAACTTTTTGAAAAATCAACATAAGAATTAGTTTCCAACGGAACTTTATTCTTTCAAGTGTTTCGAAGACAGCATAATTTGTTCAAATGTTTAAATTGATATTCAATACTATAATTCGCTAGCCTGACAGTTTTGAAAACAGCCTACTTTGGCCTATTTCACTCCCACATTAATTACGGTATAACTCTATGGGGGAACGCTGTAGACTCTGTGGAAATTTTAAGACTTCAGAAACGAGCTTTACGAATAATATCTAAAGCCAATTATAGAGACAGCTGCCGCCCCATCTTTGAAAACCCTGAAATACTCACCTTACCGTGTATTTACATTCTCAATTGTTTGCTACATATTCACAAGAATAAAGAAAAATTTCAAAAAATTATACATTTCACAATTATACCACAAGAAATTGTAACTTGATCCGACCTACTAGACATCGTTTAACGACTTCTGAACGAAATACTATAGATGTGAAGTTATATAATAAATTGCCAGAGCATATTAAGGAGTTACCTACCCACTTGTTCAAGAAATAAATTCGTAATTATTTGCTATCACACTGCTTCTACTCGGCGGGGGAGTATTTGGAGGCTAATGTGTGTGTATGGAAAACTTCGACGCATTAACAATAAATAAATAACCACTAAATGCCATTGGGGACCACTCTTCACCCAACCTAATTTAAAAAAAATGTTTCATTTTAAAATGTACTTAGTCTCGTTTTTATGTCTATGTCTATTTTAACATTCGCCATACATGCTTACTGCTCTGTTTTGACTCACCACAAATGGATTTCATTTTTTCTGTAATGTGGCTAAATAAATAAATATTTATAAAAAAATATTTTATGTGGTATATTGTCTTCAGCGGCGCCGCGGTGCCCAATTTTTGGCGTTAAATTAAAATTATAAATAATAGAGATAGAGTTCCGGGAGTCAGGACTTTTTTATTGGAAATTTCCTCCTCTTTAAGAATCCTTTTTCAAATTTCTTAATGATCGAAAGAGTTTTTGAATTATTAACGAAAAACTAATTGCCTTTTCATCCCTCTTGATTTGTTAATGACAATTGCAATTTTTTATATGCTGTAAAATCATCGAAATACGTTTTTCTACACGACATTCTGAATCCAATGGGCTATCGTTCATTTTTAGGAGCTTTATCAATAATTAACACCATTTCGAACTTGTTGATCAGACTAGTGAAATAACAAATGATAATTTTTGTATATTGAGTATTATTTCCAGTAGTTAATAAAGATACATTGCATTACCAAATAATGAGTTTTTTCAATCATTCATACACATTTTGGTTGGTATATTTCAAGAAGTAACTTATACAGTCGCCAAATGAGAAGAATAATCGGAATACGAGAGGATCGATATGTGATATCTTGGTCCAAATGGATGCAAAATATATTGCAGCTCATATTAGGTATTCAATTTTATAATTATTGATATTAAGTTGTGAAGAGAGTTATGAAATAGTATATTTCATTAGGAGTCGAGAAAATAGGCTTTTTCCGTGAGTGCGCGACAAGCTCCCGTGGAGGCGCAGCCGAACACGGAAAGTCGTGCAAGCACGGAAAAATCATTTATGGACGTGTAATGAACGATATTTTTCATTATATCTACCTGGAAACCACAGATTGTTAAGAAACATTTATTTTTGAAGATTAACGAACAAAAACATGTATTTTTAATTTTTATTAAATGAAATATTTATGGTATAATTTGTGTTGTTGTAAATAGCTAATCCTTTAGCAGCCACTTCATTTTCGATAACTGTAGTTGATGAAGTAGAAGGTGCTACTATATTAGTAGAAGTATTCAGTTTTTTATTTTTCCCCACTGCATTGTATTCTGATGTTGGCGTTGTTTTTACTGTTCTTGAATGGCTGAACAATTTACGAGAAACTTCAATCTTTCTGCTTACCGATTCTTCGATGTAGCCTTCAGCCACAGTCGAGGAACGCCAACCTCTATTCCTTTTCAAAGTAAGCAAATCTCCTTCGCCCTCGACTAACATAGATGCTGAAGATCGTCTTAAGCCGTGTCCAGTATAATCTTCCGGATTTTCTAGCTTCAGATGTTCAGCAATCTGCTTTGTTATACCACTGATTGTATGACACCCTGCATGTTGAGCAAAACATCTACCATTACGATACGCAATACATAATCTTCTACTATTCATGTGTGTAGGTCTTAGATTAATATATTTACGATAAAAAGTGCATGGATCAAAGGGACATCCTTCCTTTGTAATTGTGAAACTTCTTGATTTGTGATGTTTGCCATTTCGAAGGAATACTATCAAAAACCGGCCATTATCTTCCACGTCTTCCAAAGTCAAACGATTCAAGTCATCTCTTCGGCAGGCACCGAATATGCTAAATATTAAAATCACTTTACTTAATAACCACTTCTCGTCTGCTGCTTCAAGTATGAATTTGACGATTTGGTCAGCAGTTAATACTTTGGAGTTTTCCGGTGTATAACCAACACTTTCTCGTTTGAGAAATGCAGTAGTTTTTGGTAAATAATTGACATATACATTTTCTTTTACTGCCAGACAACTTTTTAACATTGAAAATTAACTCCATAAAGTTGAAGCTTTCATGGATTTGCTTTTTTCCGAATAACATCACTTACAATTATAACTTTCTTTTGTTGGCGCCAGTTGCAAATAGACGATACTGGTTTTCACATCTCTCACGTGACTTTTTGGGCAGTAATTCTGCACTTACTTTTGCCCCTTCACGTGATATTTCTTCCTCTGGTGAAATCATTTTTAAATATTTCCACTAAAAATATCCAAATATTGTCACAAAACAAGCGTTATTTACCCTGTTGCTAAGGAAATATACAGACAATTTGCGATTTCTAGAGAACTGTCAATAACATATTATTTTATTTTGACATGTAAGTAGGCAGCTAACGATATTAGCGCACCGTAAAATTTTCCGTGCGGGCGCACGGAAAAAGCCAACTTTCGGTGCGCTAAATAAGCATGTAATATAGTGCTTTCAGATAGGTATAATAGAAAAGTGATTACGGGTTCCGTAGGTGATATGATTGTAAAAATTATTCCTAGAAATATGTAAGACCTAAGACTTTCCATATAATTTTTCTGTAAACTTTAAGTAAGCCGTTATATTCTCTGATTCCTTTGAAATTTAGGTCTAGTAGATTCAGAGATAAGGGGGAGCGATAGTTTATGACATAATATGTTTTTGAATGTGCTATATAGAATTAGGAATCAAATATTCTTGTGGCCTCATAACATAATATATAAAATTGAAAAAAAAACGTGTATCTAATTGGTTCCCTTTTCAATTCTAATATGAAATATGTGGGTTGATGATGTACTACTATACCAAATCGCAAGGTTCACGTCACATACAGACGGACACGTGATTGATTTTATAAAGTTTTCATTTTTTCCTTTTTAGTTACGGATCGCTGAAAATGAGGTTTGCCATATTGGAATTTTAGTATCGCTTTTACACCTTCAATAGAAAAATACCGATGCATGGAGATTCTAAATTGAACTTATAGTTCCTTAATGAATATAAATTTTGTTTGGTATATTTCATGTAGTAATCATAAAAGAATGACAGAAACGAAAAAATGCAAAAGCCTTGAAAGTAAATTTCTTTGGGGATTTGATTAACAATTTCCAACTTCGACTAACTTATTGGTTGAGTTTATGAGTCCTACATATCCTAAATGATAATTTTACATTAATTATTTCATGGAAATTTTTCCATACAATTTTCACTGGGACTCATTCTAAGTGGAAGAATATGGCCTTTCTTTCATTTAGGAAATAAACGGGTATTGCTGAACATTTCCAATAGAATGGGAATGGAAGATCACGTAAAAATTTTTCAGCCACCACGTACTCGAAAGAACAATAAAATTCAATTTACTTCCTTCTCTTTCGCGTTGTCTGATTCTTCCACATCACGTTTGTTTGAGTAGTCTTCATTTTAATATAAAATAATTAAAATTGCATTGTCTGGCCAGCTGTGTACGTATGTAATTCTTTTGTTGGGCTTACCTTTCCTGGTTCGAGGTGGGTAATTTTTTATTTTTCATTTAGGAAACCTACACACATACGTCTACCATGCATTTTAATATTTAATTTCTCCATTCTTTGTTCTGGAATTAGCAAAACTTTTTGTTCAAAATAAAAGTGACGCTGGATGAAAGTTTTGTTGTTATTCGATTTACGTTTGTTTCAGGAAAAATACCCGTGATATGGTTAACCAAACAAATATGATATTAAGATTCCTTGAGACTTTCACCTCTACTTTTTATTCACAGATTCTTTGTGCTAATTGAAGTCCATACTTCTTTATAGGTTACTAGGAACCCTAGACTTTTCATCTGAATGTTTTGTAACTTGATCATAGTAAATTATAAATTTTTGGGTTTAGTTCCAATAATCTGATCAACAAGTTCAAAATGGTGTTAATTATTGATAAAGCTCCTCAAAATATGAGCGATAGCTCATTGAATTAGGAATGACGTGTAGAAAAATGAATTTCGATGAAAAATTGCAATTGTTATTAAAAAATTAAGAGGAAGAAATAAAGCATTTAGTTTTTCGCTATTAATTCAAAAACTATTTATAATTGAGGAATTAAGAAATTTGAAGAAAATATTCTCACAGAGGAGGAAATTCCCAATAAAAAAGTCCCGACTGCCGGATCTAACTATCTCCATTATTTATAATTTTAATCTAACACCAAAAATAGAATTCTGCGTGGCAGTTACGGCATGGGCGCATCGCCGCTGAAGACAGTATACCACATGAAAGATTATTCAATAGTATTAAATATCAATATAAACATTTGAAAAAATTATGCTGTCATCTAAACACTTGAAAGAATAAAGTCCCGTTGAAAAGAAATATATATGTTTATCTTTCAAAAAGTTACAATTGTTACAATTGTTAATTGTTAATTGTTAACTAACAAGTTTTTTCCGACCTACGTTTTCAGAAATGACGACATGAAAGTTTAAATAAGTGACTTTTTTTTTCTGCTTCTTGGAGATGTATATATGTATATATGTATATATATATATATATATATATATATATATATATATATATATATATATAAATATAACCGTAGACACGTGTTTCGGGCTCTCGGCCCTCATCAGTACGGTGGAGAAGGGTAAGGATGAACAACACTTGGTAGAAAACGACAAATCAACGGAGTCAACAAACAGAAGCCAGCCGCTCATTTGTGGTTTCGGTCAGCAGACCCTGAATTCCAGGGCAACAACCAACGTCACCACGGAGGCAGCTATAGCTACCTGCGTGACATCCGAGTCCAGGAATATAAATATGAAAGAGAGTAATATCGAGGGACTGTTAAAAACAAAATGGAAGGAATTTAATGGACATAGCCCTCAGAGAAAAGTGTTAACCGTAGACACGTGTTTCGGGCTCTCGGCCCTCATCAGTACGGTGGAGAAGTGTGAGGATGAACAACACTTGGTAGAAAACGACAAATCAACGGAGTCAACAAACAGAAGCCAGCCGCTCATTTGTGGTTTCGGTCAGCAGACCCTGAATTCCAGGGCAACAACCAACGTCACCACGGAGGCAGCTATAGCTACCTGCGTGACATCCGAGTCCAGGAATATAAATATGAAAGAGAGTATATCGAGGGATGTTAAACGAAATGGAAGGAATTTATGAAATAGCCCTCAGGAAAGTGTTACTAGACACGTGTTTCGGGCTCTCGGCCCTCATCAGTACGGTGGAGAAGTGTAAGGATGAACAACACTTGGTAGAAAACGACAAATCAACGGAACCGACCGACCGAAACCACAAATGAGCGGCTGGCTTCTGTTTGTTGACTCCGTTGATTTGTCGTTTTCTACCAAGTGTTGTTCATCCTTACACTTCTCCACCGTACTGATGGGGGCTGAGAGCCCGAAACACGTGTCTACGGTTAACACTTTTCTCTGAGGGCTATGTCCATTAAATTCTTCCATTTCGTTTTAACAGTCCCCGATATTACCTCTTTCATATATAAATATATATATATATATATATATATATATATATATATATATATATTTTATATATATATATATATAGATTGATTGGTTCATAATAAATAAAACTCCAGTATTTTATTTTTGCGACGACGTTTTCCGAAGCTGCTTTTTCGTCATAATAAATTTATATAGACATTTTAAAGATATAGTGTTAGCCTTTTATAACCAGATTCCAACAGTAGAAATGACATATAGTGCATCAGATTGTTATCGCAATTTTTGATAATCTTTGAGTATTCACCAGTTGCAATTTTCGACTACTGCCGCTTGATTTAGAATGGACGGTGAGCTGTTGTCGCATTTCGCGTTTGTCAGTCATTTGTACTCGAGGTGTGTTGACTTCATGCCGTTGAAATTGAGCTGAGATGCCGTTGACGAAGGGCGACGTTTTATATAATGTTGAGCAGCTTGTTCACTTATCGGTTTATGTCATTGATTTGCCTTTTTTATATGAATCATTTCTGAATCTTTTTGATGTGCCGTCAGTTTCTGTCATGAATTTGGTTTCTTTCTGTTTGTTTGCAGTTGAACACTTTGTGATTGTGCTTTATTCTGTTTTCTCAGAAGCTTTATATATTGTCGATGATGAATTCGTAATACATGTTTCTTTAGGGATTTTTGTTTTTGGTAAAATTGATTGTTTTTAGCAGGTTTTAGTGGTTTTTGGTTTCAGCTGATAGACTGAATATGGTAATAGTGTTTGATTTGTTTTTCCTTTGATGTTTTATTGTAAAGGTATTGTTGAAAATTCATTTATCATGGGTTTAGAAAATTGTTTTATCATGCAGCTTGGCTTTTATGGATTTACGTGATAGATAGTTTATCAGCAGTTCATGACAGATTTTTTTATAGTAATGAATTGTTTAGTATTCCAGACTATTTTATGTATTTGTTCTTATTTTATTATTTGTATTTATGTAGAAGTTTATTTTTTAGTGTTAGTCTTTCAATTTTTAGTTTTTGGCAATTATTAAACATAGTCTGGCATAATTACCACAAAAAACCAAAATTTACAATTGAAAGAGAACAACACAAAAAAATAAACTTCCTAGATTTAACACTACATAGAACAAATAATAAAATAAGAACAGAATGGCATACAAAAATACGTGGTCTGGAAGATACCTAAACTTTAATTCGACACACCCACTATCCCAAAAAAATCTGTCATAATTGACTTGCTGATAAAGCTATCACCTTATCAGACCCTGAGTATCGCCCAAATGCCATTAAAAAGCCAAAACAGCATTATTAAATAACAATTATTCTAAACCCATGATAAATGGTATTTTCCAACAAAGAATAAACCTTTTACAATAAAACATCCAAAATGGAAAAAAACAAATCAAACAAACACATTGGCCTCCCTTATATTCCAATCCTATCAGAACAAGTAGCAAAAACCATAAAACCATACAACCTAAATATAGGCCACAAAAGTTATAACACACTAAACAGATCAATTTTTTCTAACCTAAAAACAAAAATCCCTAAAGGAAAACCCATGTTATTTACGAAATTCCATGCATCGACCCAAACTGCAATAAAGTCTATATAGGACAAACTTCGCAACACTTAGAAAATAGAATAAAAGGGCACAAATACACCAAAAATTGTTCAACTGCACTAAATAAACATAAAAGAGAAACAAACCATGAATTCAATTATGAGCAAAGTAAAATTTTGGCAACAGAAACCATCACAAAAAAAAGAGAATTCCTAGAAATGATTCATATAAAAAAGAACCCAAACTCCCTAAATGATAAAACCGATATTAGACAACTAAGTAAAGTATACCACAACATTATATAAAACGTCACCCTTTCATTCAAAAAAACGAGCATCTCAGCCTCCTCTCTCAATTTCAAACAGCTTGAGAAAATAACAGTCCAACAAAACACCTCGAACACAAAAGTGTACAACCAAAAGACGAAACGAACAAACCTCGCAGAAATTCGACAACGAAACAAACTAACCACCGTCCATTTTCCTAAATCCAAGCGGCGCATGGTAATTGTCAAAAAGAAAATTACCAAACTACAAGTGAATACTCAAAGATTATCACAAAAATGTGCAAAATGAAACGTTCCAATCATGATGGCCTATTTGGTCAATTTATTTTCTACCTGTTGAATCTGTGTTATAAAAGGTAACATAACCCCACCACTTTATATCTTTAAAATGTACTTATATTGTTAAAATTCTATTATAGACTTGAAAAAGCCTGGAGGCTTCCAGGAGAAACGTCGTCGCAAAAAATTAAAAAACACAGATTCTATACTGGGTTTTATTTATATTTATACAGAACCAATCCCCAAGAAAATACCCCTATGATACATTTACATGGTTCAAGAAAAAATTCACAAAAATATATATATATATATATATAATTAGGAAGATCACGTGATATTGAATGAATGTGGTTTTTTGTGGAGGAACAACGTTTCTTGACATGTTTTTTGGGTAACCTTCCACAGTCTGAAAATGAAAATATAATAGCTAAAAAAAGGTTTTCATTTTGTTTATTATAATTGTTTAAAGGTAAAAATTAATAAAATATTCAAGAAAAGAGGTGGAATTTTTTTTTAAACAAATGTTATTGTCGTTTTTTCATATAACAATGGCATTAAGTAACGCTGGGTAAGATTTTTTTACGTTATTTCTTAATAAATCATTTATAAACAAATAGACAAGTTTACTATATGAAAAAAAAATGTTTACCAATTTTTTGTCATGACAAAATAATGATGTTAAAAAACATGTTTTCTAATTTTGACATTTGAAGTGACACATTTCAAAACTCGTTGACGTTATCAACTGTTTTACTTTTCATCACTAGTTACTGGTGATGAAAAGTAAATTTCTTCACCAGTTGCGAAAAATAAAATTTGTTATAATTATAAGGCTAAACTACTTGAAGTACTTCTTCACTGCACTAAAAAGTGAAAAATAATTTTAATATTCAACGACTATGCCAAAAAGCGTGGGGTTCTTTGTCGAAATCAATTAAAATAGTCCAAGATACCAGAGCCGGCAAACCTACGTCATTTTAGCAAAACTGAAATTTTGACTATGATTGTAGTTGAAAAGGTATGCGTAGGTACTTGTTAGCTTGAAAGCGAGGCCCTTTCACAGGTAGAAGGTACAAAAGTACATAAAAAACTTTCGTACTTACTTTAAAGTATGGTAATGCGTTTGACAATTAACGTCGTCCGGTGGCCGAGCGGTCTACGGCGCTAGACATGCTCTGGATCTCAAAGGTTAGCGTGGGTTCGAATCCCCACGCCTGACGATTTTATTTTTTCACTTTGAAATTGAGAAATGGTTTGTTTTATTTTATTTTAATATTCATCGTCGTTGGATATTAAAATTATTTTTTGATTTTTGGTGCGTTGAAAGCGTGTTTTTCAGTTCTTTCAAATATATTTTTTATATTTCTAATTTGAAAAAGGATCACATTATATCAAATTTATTACTCGCTTTCTTTTGCGGAACTCGCTCGCTCGTTCCACATAAATTCGCTCATTACGAAAAATAGTGCTCTTCCCAACTGGGTGCACAAATAACTATTTTTTCTCAAAACCATTTCTTTATGGTTTTTAATAGTTTTTTCTATATTTCCATTGTTCAAATAATCAGTTAAGAAATTATTTTTTCTTTAAAAATCATAATTGGTATTTCTCAATACCGTAATAAAAAAATATATTTTTTTACCAATAATTTCATTGTTTATTGAATTAACAATTTGTTATAAACAAATTCTGACTGATATTTTCATTCCTGAAATTAATTAGAATTACAAAAACGGCCATCTGTAACAAAATACTGAAAAAAAAACTTAAAATATTACACGATACCGAAGTTATAACGGCCACTTGATTTGTTAAGTAACAAACTGATATAACTTTTAAACTATTAGAGATACGATAATCGACATTCGTCGTTTTTATAAAGGATTAATTAATCTTCAAAATGAGTTGATTAGTTATCAACTCATTTGTAGCTATTGTTGATCAGCTGTTATATGCATTTGTTTATAAAAATTTAAGATTGTTTTGACATTTTCGTATCTATTATAACTCATAACTTGTTAAAAAAGCTAATACATTTTGTTCACTGATGAAATATCTGCCAAATTACCTCTTAATCATATCCATATCTCTTATAGTTTGAATTATATACATGTTTTAAGTAATATTTATCAAACTCGCGTTGCATTTTATATGATATTCAATTTTTTTAATGCTTCACTTACTTATTTATATTTTGCTATAATTTAACTTTCTATATATTATAACAAGTTATGGTAGCTTCTAACTGAAAGTGCTGCTATTGTTCATTCAAAAATAAATAGATTTTCCGTTTAAACTCTGGAGTTTTACTCGAATTTTTTCAAGTATGTATTGAATTCAACACGAGTTTGATAAATATGACTTAAAGAGATGGGACTTTTTTATGGGAAATTTCCTCCTCTTTAAGAATATTTTCTTTGAACTGAATGAGTTCATTTTTCCTCTTCATTTTTCAATAACAATTGCAATTTTTTATGTGCTGTAAAATCATCTAAATATTTTTTTCTACACGTCATTCCGAATCCAATGAGCTATCGCTCATATTTTTAGGAGCTTTATCAATCATTAACACCATTTTGAACTTGTTGATCAGACTACAATAACTGGTACCACTATTCAGTGGCGTATCTAGGAATTATGTTTGGGGGGGGAATGACATGAAAAAGTTAAATACCTCTACTTATAGGTACAAAAAACATAAGTATTTTTTTTCTTTCAAATTCAAACAAAAATACGTATTGTAATAAAATAAAAGATATACTTAGAAGTAGGTACAAAAACAAAGATTTCTTTCGTTAAAATAAAAAATCACAAAATGAAATCCAATCTCCTGTATTTCTTATTTGCAAACCTTCCAATAACATTTGAAACATCTATTGGCACATCTCTATGAACATGAAGTAGAGCTAATCCAACCAACCACACTAACTAGTATTGTATTTAAAATGTGAAGACACTTTTTTATCAAGGGAAATATGTTAACGTCACAAGATTTAAAATGAAAAAAAAGAAAAGAAAAAAAAATACTATTAGCTGAACACTTGAAAGAATGTAATTTCAATGGAAAATTATTTTTTCATTGAATTTTGATAATATTGTTTATAAAGTAATTTTTTTAGAACCACCGATTTTATTAAACACCTTATAATTGTTCACAGAATGACTCCCTATTCTGTTTTGCTTCCTGGAGCACATTTTACATGTGTACTCGATAATATCATGCTATAAAATTGTATAAAAGTTGATTATTTTGTGTGTGATATTTCACATTATTATCAGTTTTATGACAGACAAAGGCATTTTACAACGATTTAAAAAAATATATGCAATTTCTTTATAAAATATTCATAAACAAATGCATATATTGAATATTTTTCAGAAACTATTTTTTTGCGTTAGGTTGCTGACAGTTTATTATAATAGAAAATAAAAATCCTAATTTTTTTAAATTGTTTGTGATAGTTTTTTTTTATCATTTAAATAATATAATAAGAATTTTTTCTTCAATATTAATAATTGGTTACTCTCCACCTAATAAGAAAAAAATTGTTTTTATTAATTATGTAATTGTTTATTCACTTAACAATATGTTATAAAAAACTTTGATTGGCATTATTATACTTTTTTTTGAATGGAACAAAAAATAACAAAAACAATTATATACGACAAACTTAAAAAAAAAAAAATTATAACTTTCCTAGAAAATTTTATAAGAATTACAAACAAATGTTTTTGAACATTTTGCCGTATATGGTTGTTTTTGTTATTTTTTGTACTATTAAAAAACAAATTTCCAATCAAAATTTGTTTAATTGTTGAGTAAATACACAATTACATTATTCATGAAAAAAAAAATATTTGGTAGAGAAGAACCTATTATTAATTTAAAGAAAAAAATATTTATATATTATTTAAATAATAAAAAAATTAAAGAAACTATTATAAACAATAAAAAATGTTTTTATTTTATTTCATTTTTAATCATAATAAACTCTTGACAACCCAATGCAAAAAAATATTCAACTTATCCATTCTTTAATAAATACTTCATAAACAAATAGCGTATTTTTTTTAAAACCTTGTAAAATGCATTTATCAGACATTGAACTGATAATAATGTGAAATATCAAAAAAAAATACAATACCTACTCGATTTCTCATATTTTGTTAACTTTAGAAATACCTAATCAACAAAATAATAAACTTTTAAACAATTTTACAGCGTGGTATTATTTAGTACACATGTAAAATGTGCACCTAGAAGCAAAAAAAATATGGCGTCATTCTGCGAACAATTCGATTTCTTATAAAATCGGCGGTTCCAAAAAAACTACTTAATTAACAATAGCCACACATCAAAATTCAATGAAAACTGTTTTTTCCAACAGAATTATATTCTTTCAAGTATTTAGATGATACTATAATCCTTTTAAATTTATATTTAATAGTATAAAAAAAATATTTTATGTGCATTGCTCTCTCGAGAGGTGCTGTACTCCTGCATGCCCACGTGGAGCCCTATTTTCAACGTTGAATTAATATTATAAATACTTGAGATAGAGTTCCTCTTCATGAACCTGTTTTTTTATTTTCTCTATCATCAATAGTTTTTGAGATATTGCCAAAAAACTAACTCAGTTTTTTTCAAATAGCAAATTCTTGTCGGCGGAAAAAATCGATAAAAGATTTGAGTAGAGGTGTGGAGTGTGGTGGTCATTCCATCAATTAATGGTAATTACCCCCATTACCCCCCCTCAAATACGCGTTTGCCACTATTGATATTTTGCCAACTTATCTTCAGAGCACTACAATGTAGAAGGAGGATTTAAAATATGTACTAAGATGAAAAGGCAGTGGTTGTGCTTGTTCTGATTGGTTGAGAGTTTGAAGAATGCCTATTCAAAATAAAAACATAGTAACGAACAACAAGAACTAGTTATGTTTATGAGATTATTACCTGGCGGGCTAGTTTGAGTTTTAGATAGATAGATAATTATCGTTTTATTTTCTTAGACATTGTTGTCTGCAAAAGTATGCCACTGCATAAACTTCAATTTTTCAACATATATGAAAACAAAGTACCCAGCTTTCAGGTTATTGGCGGGGGAAAGGAGAATCAAGAGGGAATATGTGGCTATGGATACTTGTCAATTGGCCAATGTATAGGTTAGCATCCAAGCTGTATAGAATAAATATTACAATTTTAAAGAACATTACAAAAACATCACAATGATATCATTGCAGGAATTAGTCTTTGAAAAATGACCTATCGCCCGGTCACAGTAAAACTGTGTGTCAGTGACAAATGCAGTAATTTTAAAAGCTTTTATTTAGTTCCACGTGTCCCGATGTGTGTAATAAAATCTTACAAGATAAATTTGACCCACTTCTAGTTGTCCAAATAACGTGAGAATCTGGCAGGTGTTCATAATTGCCGGGAAAATACATTATGGATTTTTTTATCGAAAAAAAAACAAAATGGCGGCTCCAAGACGGCGGACGAGATTTTTGTTTATGGTCCGATTCGATTCAAAATTGGTATGTGGGGGTTTTCGGGATCGAAGATCATGATTTTTTTTCCGATAACTTTATGATAGCTTGATTCAAGAAACTACTCTGGTGATATTAATGTAAAATGCTTTATACTTCACAATAACTATCGGAAAATTTCAAGGTTTTTTTTTCTGATAATGTATTCGTACCCAACCCTTGAATTATATATTTTTGGTGGAAACAAAAATTTGTTGAAGATTAAAAAAAAAATTCAGGCTCTTAATCGAAATCGGAGCTGTTTTGATGGGTTTAGAAGTTTCAATTATTTTTTCACCCCATTTCTTGTCAAAATTTATGAAATAAAAATGGCGGCTCGAAGATGGCCGACGATCTCTTTGATTATGGTCCGTCCGATTCCAGTCAATTTGGTGAGTGTTTTCGGGGTCGGAGATTCCGATACTATCAAAGATAGAATTAGACCCAGTACAGACCCTTGCGGAACTTTTAGAGTTGGTGTTTGCGACTGTTCCAGAAATTAGTTCTGGTAAGTTTACATATTGTAGTCGGTTGATTACGAAGGAAGGAATTCAACCAAGAGCTAGACCCCTAACACCATAGTTGTACAATTTTGATAATAGGAGTTGATGTTTAACATAGTCGAATGCCTTGCTGAGATCGCAAAAGATCCATGCAGGGCATTCTTCTGTTTCAAGGTAAACCACAATTCTTCGAAAAATGAAATTGCTGCTGTATTTGTTGAACGATCAATTTTGAAGCCCTGCTGGTTTTTGCTAAAAATATCAATCCTTTAAAAAAAAAAAAAATACGATCTAAAAATGAATATTTGAAGGAATTTGAGAAACTTGGCGTAATTGTTATTGGCTGATTATTATCTAGAGATGTGGAAAACATTGGCCGCAATATACGATATCTAATGTGTTTGGATGTTGAATGGTGTCTATAGTCGACCAGCACAAAATATAACAAATATGCGCGAGGAAATTTAATTAGTGAACTGGACCACACTTGATTTGCTCCCACTTCTTAGCCTAGCTTTTAGGATGCGTAGGCTCAGTCCAGTCAGTATGAAAATTTCAATGTGGATGTGTGTCTGGCTTATCAGGAAAGAGACATTGCATACGAGATATTAGTTGCTGCAATAAATGTAACAAATAATTTATCTTCTGAAAATAAGTGTTGTGGTTCCTTTTTGCCATAACGGCTTTGAAAATGAAATAGATTCTACGAATTGAAAAACATAACGTAACTTGTGAAAAATCAACTGAAAATGTTCATTCTACGAATTAAAAAACATAACGTTAACTTCTGTATAAACTAAAACTTAACTAAAAATAAAAAACTACGAATGTAATGTCATGAAGGTTGAAAAACACACCTTGTTTTGCCAAACAATATCCAAATCAGTCAAAAGAGATAATCTGTCACGTTCTGAAAGTTTTTTACTCTGCAAACTTCTGAATGTTCACCGATTAATTCCACTGAAATATCCCTTTAGAAAGATATTTCCTATGTAAAGAAAACAAAGACTGGTCTGTAAACAACACGTTTTTAAAAAAAACATTTTTATTTTGTTTTTCCATCACGGTTTCACAAAATTCCATCTGTTTAATGTGGTCCCCGGAAAAATTCCCTGCGTTGTTTGTACTTTGTAACAATGGTATTAATTCCTTTTCAAAATATTCCAAGCAGTTCTGTCATTCATATTGATTTGATCTGCGATTTGTCGGCTCGTTCACTGGCTTTAATAGCGGCACATACATGTACTTCCCTATTTTGAAGCTCTTCATTAATTGGCTTTACACGTGGTTCATCAACATTTTGACATTTCCGGCGGTTCTGAACTTTTCTCAAACTTTTTAATGATTCGACTATTGGCGGTCCGCGATGGAATTATTTCTAAATGCAACAATGAACAAATTTATTGTATCTTGAATCGAGTGACCCCCAAAATACCACTTTACAATTTGTGTAAGTAAACATTTTAGAATTCGCAAGAACTTCTTTCAATTCCAATCGTTTACTAATGCAGGTGAGTACTTTTAGTAGACTGCCGGACTGCCTGGCACGTAAATGTGCTGGAGATAAACAGTGGTCCAGTTGACTAATTGATTCTCCATTGCGCAAATTTGTTATATTAATCTAGTCGACTATAGACACCATCCAACATCCAAACACATTGGAAATCGTATATTGCGACAAATTTGTTCCACATCTGTATATGGTGAACAGCACCCTTTTTGTGAATGGAAATCATTTTTTCAATTTTAATTTGCTGTAGATTATTTTCTCTGTAAAGAAAGATATCAATAGTGATTAATTCTCATGATAATTTAGTGGAAAGGATGTATTATTTGTAGCTTTTGACAAATAAAATGAGTAGCTCAATAAATTTTGTTTCGTCTTCACATTCGTTTATTTTGACAATTTCGAGTAGAAGTTGTTATATATTCATTCTTTCTTTGGTAACATATTTTTCCATTGCATAATTATAATGACTCATACAGAATTCATTGGGAACTACCATAAAAAATGTTAACGTTACTGATAACCAATCAAATGCAAAAAATGGCAATCTGAAAAAAATCCGACGTAACATAACCATTGTAGGGACAAAAAAAACATTTTTGTTCTCCTTATGTTCCATTTATATTTTCAAGTATTTGTTTCACTTCATTATTCGAAGAGGAAACTCATTCTGCTCATTTTCCTATGGACAGAACAGAATATATCCTTTTGTTTCTCTTCATTTTGTGTTGACTACCTACCATAAATTCTCAATAAAACAAAACTCCGTTCTCACACTAAAGACTTCGAAATAATATCAAGCCAAACGAATACGTTGGAATAGGGAGGTCGATTAATAATTTACCCTCTCACAAAACTAAACAACCTTCGTCTACAATTGGCCGATGGTCATTTTATAACAATGTACGTTTCGAGAAATTGAACAATACCTTCGGTCAACACAGGTACAATTCGCAAATAAATTTTTAATAATCGCTCAACTTCTTCGAGTGTATACAATTTGTTAATTAATTTTGAGGATTATTGACATAGGACGATATTATTGTATGCCGTTTTGTTTTCGGATGAATGAAAGAAGATGTATTGTAAAACAGGGCATAGACAAATGAACGGTGTGTGTGTAGGAATTATTTTCAGTGTCCTTCAACTAAAAATGAATGACATCAAAAAAGTTATCGTAAACGAATTGCATAAGCCCGCACGAAAAAAGTTCAGAAAGCGACATGTCATCATCAGGCTTTTATATGATCTTGTACAAGCTGATCTGGTTGAGATGATTCCTAGGAACTCCAAAGCTAATAAAGGTAATAAGTATATTCTGGTTGTTATAAACGTATTTTCGAAATATGTATGATGTGAACCCGTTAAGAGTAAAACAGGACGCGATCTCAGTAAAGCTATGGAGTAGATCTTGAGCACCATGAGAGTTATACCAAAAAATCTTCAGAGAGATATGGGGAAATAATTTTATAATAAAAATTTCAAAACGTTGATGGAAAAAAACAATATCAATGATTACAACACAATCTCCAGTCCCAAAGCTAGTGTAGTAGAAAGCGTTAATAGAACTTTCAAAAATGAAATGTGGAAGCAATTAAGTCTTCAAGGAAGTTACAAATGGTTGGATATTCTACCTGATATTGTTTCACAATATAATAATACCATTGGAATGAAATCAAGTGATGTTGAGAGGAAACATCGAACCAATCCGGTGACATATTATCTCAGTTATCAATATAATAATGATATATAATGATATTCTATGAAGAGGAACTCCAAAAAGTTAAATCTCCTGATGTGCTTTTGGTTGAAAAAATTCTGCAACGAAAACTGTACATAAAATGGTAGGTCTCAGTAATGATTATAATTCATGGATATCAAAAAATGATATTATATAATTTTTTAATAAAACACCATAAACTTGTTAGAATAGTTTTATTAATGTATTTGAGTACAAAAAACGCTCATTACAAATATTTCGCCTATGTGATGGGTCCAATATTAGTTCAATTATATTTGATTCGCCTATTGAAATGCATTCTATCAACAGCGACATATTCCCAGAACTATCTTCTTGATTGTCTATATGCAAATCGCCAAATGACCATATTCTGAATTGTATTATATTTTTTATCGATCACAACCTTCTTCATGGTCTATATGCACATTCATATCTGAACACTTCAGGAAAAGAATGAATGAGTCATACTTATATTTTCACTATTAGGAATGGCAAATAAGTCGGACACATTTTCTGGAAATGATCATTTGGACTAGTACATGATTAAGAATAAAAGTTATTGAATATGAAATTAGCTTAGAGAATGACATAAAACTTTAGAACGTGCAAAAACGCTAACATGAATTTTTTTTTTGAAAAACATTAATATTTAACTTTTATTACGCTGTATTCAAAGTATATTGTTGAAAAGTTTTCGCTGTTAGGGGTAATTCGTTTTCTTTTCATTCTTGGAGGATATTTGTCACAAACAATTGATAAAATTTAATTAAAACTTACGTGTCTGATGTAGAAGTAAATTACACGAATTAATAAAATATTGACGAAATATTAATAAATATGGAAGAAATATAAAAAAATATATTGAAAATATTGTTTTTTTTCTACATACGTACATTTTCACATATTTTTCATATTGTTCGTTTACTGTCAGAATTTGACTAACAAAATCATTTTGAATGTGTGTTACATGAATAAAAATATGTTTCATGCATGTGTGTGTATTATTATGGTAAAAATGAATTTTATATTAATGTGAAAATTTGTCAATTGACCTTCTTTCGTCTCGTAGATTGATTTTAACAGAGAAGTTACAAATACTTCCTGTACTTGCAGAGCGAATGCTTGTAGACACGTCTACGCAGCATTTTCACACATAAACGCTCACCGAGGGACGTACCAACAGTTGATTTGAGGTTATTTGCAGCCGAATCGTTCATAGTCATTCATTCATTATACGCGCACTTTCGACACTAGGCCTCTCTTAGATACGAAGCTTTTACCCCCCGAATCACAATACAGATGCCGTTTTGACGTTTGCGACAGGAAAATTTAATTTATCGCACTTTGTAGACACCCTCTATATCATAGCGGTAAATGGGGATAAGTGATACTGTCTGGACCAGTTTGTCCGATTCCGCCACTGCGGCGCTGCACGTTGAACTCCTCCCACATGTTCGAAGTTCCTGGTAGTAAGGGCTTCTTCTGGAGGGACGCAAGTGTGATGTACAAAAGACTTTATAGGTCGAGGTACGGATAGGCTGAAGAGCCATATCGACCCCCTATAATCTACAGCGACGCAACCTAAAAATTAGCGTAGATCGAGTGAATCTTCGTGTAAACAGCCGTGCAGTTAGGTAGCGCGCAGTCTTTTAAGTAGCCACATGTTAACGGAAATTTGAAGAGTTGCGACCGCTGCAAAAAATAGTAGTTAGGTTGAAACTATTGCAACGGCTGCGCCAAAAGTGTTTGATTTTCGTCGTACAGCGACAGCTGTTTGTTGGTTAGTCAAGATTGGTAAATCGGATCATTTTTTAAAATACATGCAGGTATATCGGAAAAGTGGCTGATTTTTCTGTTCAACTGACTTGGATTGCATTGAAAATAATATGCAATTAAAGATGAGTTCAAAAATTAACTGGGACCGTAAACAAGTTATAACCCTTTCGAAGCTTGTTGAAGAGAATGAATGCCTGTGGAATCTTGAGAGCTCGGATTACCATAAGCCATATTGAAGCAATTGCCAACATTGAGGCTGTAGAGGGCATGGCAAATGAAGAAGTAAAAAATAAATTGCAAACGCTATTAGCCAAATACAGTAAGAAACGAACAAAAAAAAACTTTTTAACGAAAAATTAAAAAATTGAACCGTCGAAATACGGAACTGAAAAGTAAAAGATAAAATAAACCTTCTTACTCTCAATAACTAAGCTCCGAAACTAATGTAAGTAACTAATTTTGAGTCGGCGCCAAACAAACAAGCAAATGAATTAGGTATGGCGAAAAATGATGGCATCGAGTTGGGCGGTGACATTCTGATAATTTTTTTGAAGTAATTTAATGATCTTCGTTGATTGTTTGTTTGGAGCCGACTCAAAATTAGTTACTTACATTAGTTTAGGAGCTCAGTTATTAAGAGTAAGAAGGTTTATTTTAGTTTTTACTTTACAGTTCCGTATTTCGTCGGTTTAATTTTTTGTTAAAAAGTTTTTATTTTTCATTTTTTTGTGGCCGAAATCTACTAATTACTACCTACTTGTTTTCTTATTACTTCCAAAATACTTACTTACCCACCATACTTCAACTATTACCAGTTAAATAATATGATTATCTATTTTTACTATTTGTTGTAATATAAATTATTTTTGTTGTTCTAGTTAGTTTATTCCATCACTTTGTATATCTATCCTCTTATAGAATATAATGATTGTGACGGATGTAGGAGAACAAAAATAAAGACAATAGCGATCTGTCATTGTCATCTACATATGTGTGCCAATGTTCACAAGTGAAAAATCAATTATCTCCTATTTTTCTACCTGTGAGGGTGGAAATCCAAATATGATTAACTATGAGGTATATCCTATCTAATAAAAAAAGAATCATCTAAATCGAAGAACCCAGTACAAAGTTATGCGTGATAGAATCGGTTAACGGACCAGAATTCAGAGGGTAAGTGATCAATATCCTTCATTTTGCTACCCTTAGGGGTGAATTTCATCTTTTAAATTCAAATGGGACCAACTTCGAAGTACACCCTATTGACTGGAAAAAGAATTATCGAAATCGGACGACTCAGTGAAAAGTTATGCGTGGTCATACATACAAAAAAATATACGCGTCGACCAGAGAACCTCCTCCTTTTTGGTTTCGTCGGTTAATAAAAACAGTGCAATCTGGTAGTGATTTCGATGAGACATACAACACCAATATAGGTATATGTATGTGGCAGCTAGTGAGCAACTTTTTACTATTTTGTTAGACTCGCAGTTTTAAGTGGTAGCGGCTGTATAAAATGCTGCATGCTGACCGTTTTTTTTTTAAATATGTGTGAACAGGACTTGAAACGCACAACTACGCTGCAAAAGTAGCTGTTTATGATCTTAGCTTTATACAAACGACTACATAAAAAGGTAGATAATTGGTAAAATGGCGGTACTGCTTTGTATTTGGAAGACTTTTCTGCCATTATCAAATTACATGTGTTATAAAAAATGGAGTAGTAGAAACACATCAAATTCTGGCATGAATAGAAAAATCGAATTTAAACGGTTTTCTTCACATAAAGGATTCAATATAAAATTGAACCAGAGAAAGGTAGATCTCAGGTGAAAAACAACTACTTTCCTGGCAAATACCACGCAGAACGTTGAATGATATTCACCTGAAAATCCATGCATACTTCCATAAAATATCAATGGACATTGAATGCAAATGTTTCTTTCTGATAAGCTCGATTATGTTTAATTTAAGTCGTGTTCACCTAACAATCCGCATACCGGTTTCAGGCTTCTTGGCCCTCATCAGTACGGAGTAGTCAACCAGCCAAAAGTCCAAAGAACTCTGGCTGAAGTGAGACACAACGTAAACAAACCATCATCGATCTTGTAACACCTATAGGTACGCCGGAAAAGATAAACTTTAACTGGCGGTACCTAGTGACAGAAAGAAACACTCCGAAAATCTCCCACCTCGATAGGTTTCTAAATAAAAGATTCCTTCTCAGTAGGAGTGGCAAGCCCGTCTAGCATATAGTGAGAGATAAGTGCCATGTGAAGTGGAATGAATAGAAAAATCGAATTTAAACGGTTTTCTTCACATAAAGGATTCAATATAAAATTGAACCAGAGAAAGGTAGATCTCAGCAGAGAAAGTAGCACAAAATCCATGCATACTTCCATAAAATATCAATGGACATTGAATGCAAATGTTTCTTTCTGATAAGCTCGATTATGTTTAATTTAAGTCGTGTTCACCTAACAATCAGCATACCGGTTTCAGGCTTCTGGCTTCCTCAACCAGCCAAAAGTCCAAAGAACTCTGGCTGAAGTGAGACACAACGTAAACAAACCATCATCGATCTTGTAACACCTATAGGTACGCCGGAAAAGATAAACTTTAACTGGCGGTACCTAGTGACAGAAAGAAACACTCCGAAAATCTCCCACCTCGATAGGTTTCTAAATAAAAGATTCCTTCTCAGTAGGAGTGGCAAGCCCGTCTAGCATATAGTGAGAGATAAGTGCCATGTGAAGTGGAATGAATAGAAAAATCGAATTTAAACGGTTTTCTTCACATAAAGGATTCAATATAAAATTGAACCAGAGAAAGCTAGATCTCAGGTGAAAAACAACTACTTTCCTGGCAAATACCACGCAGAACGTTGAATGATATTCACCTGAAAATCCATGCATACTTCCATAAAATATCAATGGACATTGAATGCAAATATTTCTTTCTGATAAGCTCGATTATGTTTAATTTAAGTCGTGTTCACCTAACAATCCGCATACCGGTTTCAGGCTTCTTGGCCCCCATCAGTACGGAGTAGTCAACCAGCCAAAAGTCCAAAGAACTCTGGCTGAAGTGAGACACAACGTAAACAAACCATCATCGATCTTGTAACACCTATAGGTACGCCGGAAAAGATAAACTTTAACTGGCGGTACCTAGTGACAGAAAGAAACACTCCGAAAATCTCCCACCTCGATAGGTTTCTAAATAAAAGATTCCTTCTCAGTAGGAGTGGCAAGCCCGTCTAGCATATAGTGAGAGATAAGTGCCATGTGAAGTGGAATGAATAGAAAAATCGAATTTAAACGGTTTTCTTCACATAAAGGATTCAATATAAAATTGAACCAGAGAAAGGTAGATCTCAGGTGAAAAACAACTACTTTCCTGGCAAATACCACGCAGAACGTTGAATGATATTCACCTGGGAGTGGCTTTTTGGATGTAATCGAACTACAACACATAATTTATTTAAAAAATTGATAACAGAAATATTCTTTATCTAGCCTGTGGGCTTTCTATTTTACGTAACGAACCACTATTTCAGTGAATGAAACTTAAAATAAAAATGTAAAAACCCCACAAAAAATCTAGGTAGCTTACTTGTATTATAATTTCATACTTTAGTTGTATTCTGTTTTTATTTTATTTACTTAGCGGTCCCACTACTTATATTAAATTTAAAGGTGGTTTTTTAAATTATTAATTCAAGTTTCATTTTATGCTTTTAAACTTAATATATTACTAGTAGACAGCTACGATCGACACTATCCCTACATTCACACAAATCATTTACGGGACGAAACACGAAATCTGCGTATTCTGACATCTCATTCATACTTTCATTCACTTTGAACATTCATACATCAAGTCGCCACAGAAAGTAACTCCATCGCATACAAAGATTTCATGTCGATTGAACGAGTGAAAGTAGCTTAGAATCCCTCACAAATTCATCCGATTTTCTCTTTTCTGCTCCATCATTAGATCCTGATCACAATTCATCTATAACCTATTCATTGGGACCATTCCAATTAGCCCAAATACGATATCTCTGATGTAAGTTGGTGAGGAGTTGGGTATCCTGCAGATTCCAGGTGATGTTGAAGCATCTGGTCAAAGTTACCATGTTCTTGCAATATTATTGAAGTAACAGCATACCAAATTTCGAGTCGATGAGACATGTGGAAGTTGCTCACAACTAGAAAAGAGCTGATGATTTTCAAACAACTGAACAGATTTCCTAGAATCATAACTTTCCATAATCATTATTTTAGTTTTTTTAACCTAAAGATGACAGATTATGTGTCGAAACGTCGTTATAAGGAAATATACAAATTGACTGAATCATTACTTTATTCCGAGAAATTGAAGAAAATATGTTTATATATATATATATATATATATATATATATATATATATATATATATATACATAGCTAAAAACACTCTCGGTCAAGTCACCTTTCCAAGAAAGAAAACTAAATCCAAATCGGTTTATCCGTTTGAGAGCTACGATGCCACAGACATACTCACACGTACATCGTTAACTTATAACTCTTTTTGCGTCGGGGGTTGAAAATAATGTCGATATTAGCAAATATGTCGCTGCATAGGTTCCTCGAAAGGAAGTCTGAAGGATATATACTTAAGAAGAGAAGACCGTGTACAAAAGAAAAGTTGGTTAATTTTTAAGGAAGGCAGATGACATGAAATTTTTGCTTACTAAAGTAAGCCAGTTAATTCGATGCAGTTAAATATTAAAAAAAAAACTTTTTAAATCAAATTATTATTTTTTTATCTTCATGAACGTCCGTAAATTCATTTGTTGTAGTTGGTACTGATCATTGGAATAGCTGGAGCTTGTCGGATACAAGAATTGACAAATCCAGCGTGTGACAACATCAAAAATGAGGGTAGTGTACCACATCGAAATTGCGAATACGATAACTAAAACTTCCAGATGATTTTTTAACTTCTGGATGCATCGAATGTGTCAACATGGTTGACATCGTGCGACGATACAAGTTTCTTCGTCATCGTCATCAAGCGTGGATCACTGTCGATTTTTGTAGGATTTAGGCAAGGCGTATGTATGAAGCAGCCCGTGGGAATCAACACTTTAGGCAGTATTCCAAAAATCATAACTTTTTTTTAAACATTGCAACATACAGAAGAATACACTGGTCACTTCTTTCGCCTTTGATCGGCGTCCATGCAGACTGACTCAGGAGATGATTTGTCAACCGTCAAATGACATGGAGGGCGGAAAAGCAACAATACTTCAGGAAAATAAGAAAAAATATATTTCATCACCGCACCAGTGATGTAATGCATCCATAACATCACTAGTGCGTTAATACGGCTCATTACATAACTCAAACAGACCAAAATGAGTTACACAATAGGATCTCACCTGATTGGTCAGATAAACAAAATCGTCTGCTGTAGGGGGACCCCCGTCAGGAACGTAGTTCCTTACGCTTTTTCTTCAACTTCGAATGTAATTCGATATGGAGATTTAGATTATTTATATTTGTATATCTTCGTCACGTAAGGAGAAAGCGTATTGCTCCCTGTATAGTTCCAAATTATCCAATAAATCAATTAATATCGAGGTAGCAGAATATGTTGCTATCAATTTCATGTATCCACCATTTTGTGTTTCTTTTTTCTCAATATTTTTCGCTTTGAAAGATGACGTTTTCTATTCCATCACATTTAATTGTCATTATACCATGCAATACTATAACTATATATCCTTTTTCCAAACTGCTGCGCCACAGTAAAAGGTATTTGATTCCTGATAATACTATTCGTTATATTATATCAAATTGACGTGCCACATATTCAATGTAAACCATACAAAAAACATAAAAAATTATGTCCAAAAAAAGATATAATCATCTAAACACACGTTATATAGAAATATAAAAGAAATAAAAATATCTTCTACCCAACGTTAATATACGACTTCCTACCACTCATGTATCATTTTAAATTTCCCGCAAGCAGAACAGCAGTTCGGATGGTTTTGTTCACCTTCGGAATCGTATGAGCAAGGGCTAGACGCTTGTCTCACAGACTCGCATGTAATAGAAAGAGGCAGATAGGGAGAAAGTCGCATGTAGGGGGCATGACACTTTTTTCTCACATGACGATTTTTACCAGTCAGCACCTACCGCAAGCCGCGTAAAGGAACTTCGTCCCAAAAACATCACATCACTACACGACATTCATTGACTGCATATCACAGTTTTCCCAGTATTTGAATCCATTTCTTTACACCCAAAACTCATTATGTTGGATTATTTTAAATTTTGGTTTCTTCAGTGCGATGTGCATAACAACAGTGGCAAAATAAAAAGACTGGCTCGCATGAAATTACAAGGGCAACGAGATCAACGCCCACTGCAGCCATGGAGACACTGTTGGGATTGCTTCCCCTCCTCTTGATGGTACAAGGTAAGGCAAGGCTAGGAAAACCTCGCTGTACAACATTAATGTTAGGGCAGGACACATGAGCATCGTAAGCATTTTGACCATAGACGAGCTAGAGATGAGATCATATTACATTGCGAAATGACACTTTTTGATGAATCATCCAAGGTATCTATAGCAGACAGGTTTGAAGTTAACAACGCAGCACTCAACACCGTTCTACAGACAAAGATTTGGTACACAGACTGGGTCTAAGACGAAGAATGCTGCGGGAGCAGGAGTGTTTTCTGAAACCCAAGGGCGGGCTTCAGCTACTCAGTGTTTCAGGCAAAGATGAGCATCCCAACTGGAATGGAGAAGCAGAAAGGAACGAAACCTCATCAAGCTGATTGGGGAAATTAGGGAAATGCAGGTAACAAAAAAGCCGACGAACTCGGCAAAATGGAATCGGAAAACGAACCAAGTCGAGGACAAACCCTTGGGGTACCAAAGCATACAGCATCTGTAGAAGACTGGCTTACTCTCCCGGATTTGTCAGAAAAAAAAAGGAAGTAATTGAAATTTATTACGTGGCCCATGACTGTCAGTTAACGAGCATGGGATCGTATACTGTACAATGACGACCTAACCTGCACACACACTATGCGGCAATGAACCAAAAACACTGTCACACAGACTGTACAACTAGCTTTGGTTCGCAGAATACAGGTAATTTTTGGATAACCATTTGGTGAAACAAAACTATACAGCACACATTCACAAAATTACTGGAGTGGGTCCAAAGCGCCCAAATTTCATCGGAGACCACAGTTAGACGAGCCTACGGGGTGTAGTTTTTAGTGAGTACATCTAAGGCCAAATGACTCAGGAATTCCATAAATGATTTTCTGCACCATTAAAAATGAAGTATGTTTTCAGATTCATCTCGTTGTGGATGTGACAGATAAAGTTTATTTTATTTGTTATCAATCATTATGTAAAAGGATATGCACAGTTCACTGTATAGTCTTGGGTATGGAGAAGTGAATTCGTCCTAGAGCTCACTTTCGCCAATAAGAAAAAAGTTTACATTGAAAAAGAAAATATAACGAATTTCACTCACTTTTTCATGCTCCCTGCTTATAATCAATGGTTGTGAAAGTAGCAAGTAATCCGTTCAACCTCAACTGTTCCTAATAAAGTCAGTAGATTATTGGAAATGTAAATTCAAATAAAAATTGAAGATGTTCGAGATGCTGCATCTGCCACTTTTTTCCTTAACAAAATAAAACTGAAAAACTATTAATTTTGGATATCTGGTATATTTTTGAAATAAGATCAAAATCTTTTGAAATATAGGATGTTCCATTGAAAATGACAAAGGAGGCATCACTTACAGTGAAATGTTACAGGAATGAAAGCATATTTGCCAGATAGACACAGGCACACTTACATTTTTATTTCCGTGTTGTTCAGACTCGTAAGTGGTATAGAACCGATTTCTTTGGAAATCACGAATATACATTTGTGGACGATTACAATACTATAATTGCTCGAAAGTAAAAAACTCTATAACACTGAATATTCCTATTGAGAAGATCTGGATTTGAAGAGGTAATTTGAGGATGACAACTGTGAATTCCAAATGTTGAAACAATATCTTATTTCATTTGAAGAAAAGAAAATATATGTAAAAAAAACATATTTGTTTGTAGAAATGTCCCGTATATGGCTTGATAGTGGGTACAGTCAGCAAAGCTGGCGAGGCAGAAAGTTACTTTTTGATTTTAGTTTGAATGTCTTCGAGAGAACAGGCAGGTCGAGATTTCAGAGAGAAAAAATGCCGAGACCTAGGGAGTAGGCAGATTGGGGCAGCGGCGTCATGGATAATTTACCATTTTTTCAGTTTTCCTCAATGACTGAATAATCATGACCGCAGACTTCAAATTACTAATCTGATGTAATGCAAAACCTGGCTTTGTAAGGAATGACTTCCATACAACATGACATTCATTGATTGCATATCACATTAATCCCACTTATCTGACAGTATTCCTACGTAGTAAACACTAATATACTAAACGACATTTATCAATGAAATAATTCAAATACTTAGTGTGCCCCGTATAGGTTATTCTCATTTGATTATTTTGCAGAAGCTTTCCCACATAAAAAACGAGTGAATTTAGTTACTTTTTTTCCGTATGTTGTGGTGAATATTATGATTTACCACAAGATGCGGTAAATTATCCATTAGGTTGTCCTTACCAAAAAAAGTAATAAAACAGACAAGTAAATAGAATATAACCAAAAAATCAACTATTTTTATGGAGAGTTATGCCGCCAATGGCTTGAACTAATCTGATGTAACGCAAATCACGTTCCCCTTTCCTCAGAGTGGAAACAAAACACAACAAGCACATCACAGTAAAACCTGTCTTGTTGAGGAATTACTTATTGGTTTTAGTCGCACTACAATATAGCCAAAAAACACTACATGACATTCATTGACTGCAGATCACTGTATTTCTAATCATCTCACAATATTGCTGAGGTGTAGAGGCCACCTATCATTGAAATGATTCAAAATTCCGAGGGAACCTTATAGGTTATACAAATTTGACCTACTTCGAAATACTAATTTATTCTATATTTCGTTGAGCGTCAGGAATTGGAAACGCATGCTACTAGTATATAGTTGCAGAAAAATTCAATGAATTACTTCAAAAACTCGTTGACAAAAAACATCAAATCTGGAGATAAACCTTCGAGGATATTGCTTGCAGTATAACACCATGTATAGTAGGAAAATCGAATTAAACGGTTTTCTTCACATAAAAGATTCAATATAAATTGAACCAGAAAATGGTAGATCTCAGGTGAAAAACAACTACTTTCCTGGCAAATACCACGCAAAACTTTGAATGATATTCACCTGAAAATCCATGCATACCTCCATATGAATGGACATTGAATGCAAATGTTTCTTTCTGATAAGCTCAATTATGTTTAATTTATGTCGTGTTCACCTAACAATCCGCATACCGGTTTCAGGCTTTTTTGGCCCTCATCAGTACGGAGTAGTCAACCAGCCAAAGGTCCGAAGAGCTCTGGCTGAAGCGAGACACAACATAACCAAAACCATCATCGAGTCTATAACACCTATAGGTACGCCGTAGTTGTTTTTCACCTGAGATCTACCATTTTCTGGTTCAATGTATATTGAATCTTTTATGTGAAGAAAACAGTTTAACTCGATTTTTCTATTTATTCCACTTCACATGGCGTTTATCTTTCACCATGTATAGTGTTGGTGTTTTTTTTGTAGTCTGGTCCCATGGTAAGTCAAATAGCGTATATGTCAGTCATTCAAAATTTATAGTTGCCTCTTGAGAAAAATCATGCCTTTCGAAAGGGCAGATCTCATTATCGTATTGGGATATCGTGCAAGTGAAATTGCTATATTGTGGCAAACTTATCATCGGATGTATAGTCTAGAGATGAGGGATAATGAACGATTCATTTTCATCATGGGTGGTCGAGTTAGCGACTTCAGAAAAAGGAAACAATGCCAAAAATCGGACTCTGGACAGAAATATACGCGATGATGCTATTGGGGATGCTGGCCAATGGATACATTTTATTCGTGAGAGACTTTTATTTGATTTTCGGGAGTAAATGGGTCGAACTTTTACTCAACTCATTGAAGGGCGCTGGTCCATAAAGTGTACCCAGAAAATTATACATCTGATGGGGAATTGGTCTACAAAATGTACCACGTATTCAAATGCTGTAGTATATAGGGCGGTGGTCCAAATCGTGAACCAGTGTATGATTGTGGCATATATCCTATTCCACTGCCACTTGTTGACCTTCTGTTCGTGTTAGATTATGTTTACCGACGCGGACCATGAATTGCGTTGTTTTCTTCTAGAAGTGTTGTGAGAGTGATTAAGAAATATGATATTCTTTGGATATATTTCAGCTATATTGAAGTAGGGTCTGTAAAGTATACTGTTGATGGAATTTTTCAACTCCATTCATTTTGTGTTGTACATCTTGATGTACTGTAGTGGTACGTTATTAGTACCACTGCCCTTCAACAATTTTTTTAGGGTTGTATCATGGAACCCTTGCCATTCCCACTTGTGAGTATGACCTATGAAGAATTGATGGAAGATATAGACAATGTGGATGGTGAATCCATACCCCAGATTCTGAATCAGGGGTGAAATTGCAATCAGAAGATGAAACAGAAAATATCAATATTGATATTTAATAATCAGATAGCGATTCAGATCCGGCACAAAATTTGCCCCTTTCAGTTATAAGACACAGATTGAAGATGGCATCAAAGGAACGCAACTGGACTAGAAAAACAGTGCCAAAAAAAACAGGAGAGTTTGTTGTGGAGGGATATTGTGAAAAATATGGAGTCTCACACACCAGAAAAACGTTTTCAACTTCTGTTACTGACAATGTGTTGGAGCATATCGTTTTCCACAGTTAATAATATTGTCACCAAACATCCATGAAGGCTAAAATCACAGATCTGAATGAATTGAATATATTTTTAGCCATAAACTGGCAAGTACCCTTCTGTTTAGGAAAGACGAAATCTTGTTTCCAGAATTTCCATAAGAAACTATGAGGTCTTTGTTGCGCAGTGGTACAATATATATACCACCCATTTTTTGAAAATATTGAAAAAAAAAATTATTTTTATTTTATTTTATTATCACTTTGGTTATGTTGAATGTTAAGTTTGGATATAAAACTTGAATGAAAACATTTTGCCCCTCTGGTACTTTTTTTGTCGAAATTTCTTGCCCCTGAAAGTGTTAAAGTGACTTTTTGGGAGTTAGAATATATATTACATCAAATAATGGGACTTTTGATAGCAAATTTTGGATGAAAATAATATAAATTACCTTTGGGATCACTTGAAGACGGGGAAATGCAGCCTGTAATGGAGTGCGAAGCTTCATTGGATTACGAGGGTGGACATGTGATCAAGGGAACATTTGTGTATCGGAATATTCGAAATCTAACAAATCATGGAAAGGGTTGGCTTCTTGTAGCCATAATAAAGCACCGAGAGACAATTTGCAGACAAAGAATACGGGAAGTGGACATTTTATATTGATTTGGTTGGTTAGCTTATTTGGCAATACAGAAGTTTTTTTTAAGTTTCTATGAATAACTAATTTTACGAGAATTGGTGATAAAGGCTGAGATATACGAGCTTTCCTCGAAACCTGTATATCTGTTTGAAGTTTTGCTTTGATGAATTTTGGGTATCGTTCATTTCATATAGATTTCTTCCAATATAAATGTTAACGTTATTGAAGAGTTTCATTTGGGGTGACAGAAATTGGGATAATTGAGAAAAAGTTCACTTTGCCTTCGAAAAGATAGTTTAAGGAAAAAGTTATACTAAGTTGAAGAAGGGACATTTCATTTGGGAGAAAAGTTATTCAAAAAGACCACGCATTTGTGGAGCCGTGGCCGAGCTTTGTTCTGGAGGACAGTTGTCTGAAATAGATAACAAATCATTCTATCATGGAGATTTGTTTGTCAAAATATTTTTCTGGCATTATAACACTGGTCACAGCAGCTCATATGATATACAAATCTAAACATATTATGTACGTTCATTATTATTATTGAAAAATAAATAAACACGGCCTATTGACGCGATGACCAGCAATCAGTTTTTTTCTGAAAAATCATGAGAAATGTGATTAATTCTGTTTTTCATAGTTATCACTGGGTTGTATTTTTGGTTTTTGAGATGATTTGGAAAATTGTTGAGCAGTTCCTTTTTGGTATCAGCCTAATATTACTGTATTATGAGTTCTGATCAATTTAGTGTCTAAAAATGGGACCCTATGATCTTTTTCACATTCGACTGTGAATTGTAAGTTGGTGTAAAAAAAAATATAATGTATACTGAATGCTGTCAGCTGGTACCGCATCTATTCCTCAATTTATAGTACGGTCCGAAATTCGTCGTTTTTCACATATATATACATACAACCCAGAATCTACGAACTCATTTTTAGCTTTCTTTTTTTATGCACAAGAAGTTTTCTGGTTATGCTAAATGTGATTCAGGTCCATGATTCTGCTTTTGCCAATTCATCTGAGGTTTTATCAACAGATGAATCATTACATATTGTTGTTGTGACAAAAACATTATATATTTTCATCGTATGCCCTTCATATGTCTGCAAAATTCAGATATTTTTTTTTATAACCTCAATGTTTTAATCCATCTTGTTGACCATTTGTGTGCCCAATGGTATATGGTGAAAAGTACCAAACTGAGTCGCGTTCTAATTTAGGGTAATAGCAAGAAATCCTGGAACATTTCCCTTATTACAGTGCCACCCAAGCCGAAAAATTACATGTAATTTCACCATAATTCCATCACATTCGTACATTCATTTTCTCGGCCAGATTTTCTTGTGGAATTCACTAAAGTAATTAAATAATTACATGATGTTTCTACGGAACGAAAATATAATAACGTCTAGCTAAAATTCATTAGTGGATTTTAAAATAGGAATTATACAAACATAGAGGCGGGTACAAGAATGCGTTGCCTTTTCGGATGTAAATTGCTTAGCTCTCTGGTAGCGATGGTGGCTCTCTCTGTGCCCACTCATTAGATTGGACGTCACTAATTACGGACACTGCTAGTCGAGAAATTAACATTTCACAAACAACGAAAGAATTACCTTGCAGGAGACAAGGAACGTTTTAGTCCCTGAAATTATTCAACTTTTCGACTCTGGAGATGATCCACAGTACGGAAGGATTGGGTCATTCTATAAAATGAATGAATACCGGCTGAGACGTGAATAAACAATATTCTGAATTTGAGCTTCGGCTCATTATTACAGAAGGTAATACAATTCCTTGCAGTGACGTTATTGTGGTTAAAAATTCTGTGGCGAAATAATTGTCATTATTAGATATTGATTATTTGCAATGCCGTAGATATCAAACATCGGAAATGAAACTCAACCTAGGCTTACTTAGATAACAAAGCAATTCAAATAGTGTTCGTATTCCAACAACTATCTAACGCATGAAGGAGAAATACAGATATACACCTCTTTATGTTGCCCAAATTGCGATACTCAGTCATTCTCCCCATTCCTATGAGGAAAAAACACAATGATAGTGATAAAAAACCCTAGCATTCGATTAGAAACCGCGACGGAACGCCTACGAAGTAGCCACTAAAACGCCTTGATCACCGGACGGTTACATATCGAATAATCGAATTACATTTGTAATTATTTGATAATAATCGAGGGTAATATCATAAGTGCTAAGGGTTTTATCGGTCAAAAATTTTAGCAATTTTCTAAAAATAATTTTGCTTGGAAATTTTACTGGGTGCGATTTGCGGTCTTATTATCTGATTAAACCACGAAAGCGAAGCAGTGGTTTAATATTTGAAAATAAGGCTGCAAATTGCACGAGTTAAATTTCCTAGAGGCGAAATGCTTAAGGGAAAAAAAATGCAAAAGAATCCTCTAGCACGAATGACATTTGATGAGAATATTTCCCGAATCAGATTTGAAACGATTAAATTACCAGAATGTATGTTATATTTGAATTTTCAACAGGGAAAATTACAACAACTCTTCTCGTTTCTAAATTGAAGGGATCGTGTCCGTTTCTAAATGCTTAGTTTTACAGATTCATTAATTTACAATGATCATTCACTGTTATTGAACTGGCCCGAAAACCGAATATATATATATATATATATATATATATATATATATATATATATACAGGGTGTTTCCTAACTACGGTACGAAACTTCAGGGGGTGTTTTGTTAGGTCATTTGACAAAAAAAAGTTCCTATGCACATATATCCGGAGTTGCTTCGTTTCTGAGATACAGGGCGTTGAAGTATAAAAAAAAAGGTATTTATAAAATATCCTGAATATCCTGAAACCGATGTAGTTGAAATGTGGTACAGCTATTTGAAGTAATAAGGCAATTATTTGGCCCTAAGTAGGTTCAGTGGCGTCTCAGTGGGCACCACAGCCAACAATACTGAGGAAAAAATTATTTTCTCCTTTTCAGTGCATTTGAATATAAGCGTGGGTTCTAAAAAGTTTTTTATAAGCGTGGTAAAAATACAACTTTTTGGCCTCCTTTGTTTTTTTTTTCATATTTAGCTTAGTTTTCGAGAACAAGAAAAATGAAGGCACTCTTCAATCATGATTACCTGCTATGGAGACCAGCTGACAGTGATAGTATTGTCATCTCAGTAAAAGTCAGAGTTGTCAATTAGCAGTAATTCCATCATGAATACTTTTAGTAACGCTGAAATGGCTGACATGCACTTTATTTATGGATTAGCAAATGGAAATGCGGAAGAAGCACGGAGAATCTACCAGAATAGATATCTTAACAGAGTAATTCCATGTGCTAAAACATTTAGAACGCTACATGCAAGATTATGTGAAACTGGAATTTTAATAAAAATGTAAGTGGTGGAAGACCAGAAACTGTAACAACGCCTGAACTAGAAGAAGCTATACTTGATGCGATAGAAGAAGATCCTTCAAATAGTACCAGGAAGATTGCACTGCAGCTTGAAGTAAGCCCAAAAACCGTTTGGAAAGTTCTAAAAAGAAACCTCCTATACCCATATCACATACAGCGGGTCCAAGCTCTACTGCCTAGGGATTTTCACCCAAGATTAATGTTTTGCAGGTGGTTGATTCATACGATGGCACACAATAATAATTTTTTACCAAATATTTTATTTACGGACGAGGCAAATTTTTCACGAGAATCTATTATGAACTTTCACAATAACCATTTCTGGGCCGACGAAAATCCCCACATTATTAGAGAAAGTCACTTTCAGCAACGATTTTCGCTGAACGTTTGGGTAGGAATTATTGGTGACTACCTAATTGGACCCTTTTTTTTACCAGCAAGATTATCAGGTCCATCCTACACGGCTTTTTTGCGAAATCATTTACCCATTTTGTTGGAAGAAGTACCCGTACTTGTGAGAGGCAACATGTGGTTTATGCACGACGGAGCTCCAGCTCATTTTAGTGTTCTTGCTCGTCAGCATCTCGACATCACCTACCCTAATCGCTGGATTGGACGTGCAGGACCTCAACATTGGCCCGCTCGCAGTCCTGATATGAATCCTCTAGATTTCTATTTATGGGATCATCTGAAGGCTCTCGTTTATAAAACCCCTATACTAGATGTGAATGACTTGAGGAATCGATTAAGTGACAATTGCAATGTCATAAGGAATACTCCAGGTATCTTTGAACGTGTCAGACAATCAATGACACATCGATTGCAGTCGTGTATTTTATCAGACGGTTGACATTTTGCTCATTTACTTTAGGGTCGAAATTGTTTATTTTTTACTTTAGGTTTGTATTTTATGTTGTCCATGGATAATTTGTAGAATAAGTTAAAGTATTTTTTCTCGAAAACGAAGCTTGCTATGAATAAAACACAAGGGACCAAAGAGTTGTATTTTCAGTTGTTCAATCTGAAAAAATTTAATACTACAAAAAAAAGTACTTTTTTTTCTCAGTATTGTTGGCTGTGGTGCCCACTGAGACGTCCCTGGACCTACTTGGGGCCAAATAATTGCCTTATTACTTCAAATAGCTGTACCACATTTCAACCACATTAGTTTCAGGATATTCAGGATATTTTATAAATACCTTTTTTTTCAATACTTAAACGCCCTGTATCTCAGAAACGAAGCAACTCCAGACATATATTCATAGGAACTTTTTTTTGTCAAATGACCTAACGAATCACCCCCTGAAGTTTCGTACCGTAGTTAGGAAACACCCTGTATATATATATATATATATATATATATATATATAAATGTATTTCATGAGTGGCAGTAATTACATTGAGAAATAGCTAAAATTAAGTACATGAAATAAAAGCCCTACAAAAGATCAAAAGATAATATTGTCCGTAGATATTGTGAAGTTAATTTTCGATGATAACCAATAAAGGAACTCATCTGAGTTTATTACATCTACATAAATCAGCTGCTTTCTAAAAGTTAGTGGTAGATATATTATACAAGATTTACTAATCAGTAACTGATCATAAGTGACATTAACACTAATATAATTTAAACATAAAATCACATTTAATCTACAGTTAAATTGAGAGGCTAAGTAAACTTTCTATACACTAGCAATATATTATTTACATCTATGTGTATTAAGAGGGTTTTTATTTTATTTTTATTTTTAGGCATTCTTCATATCAACAAGGTCGTGCACTTTCATTCGATCTAGACTCATGAATTATTTTTTCAGTTTTTTTTTTATATAAATAAAGATGGAGACAATTTGTATTCCTTGTTGAGGCTGTTGAATAGTCTAGGTCCGAGGTATGTATGGCAACGTTCTCCAGTAACTTTGTGAGATAGCGGTACCTCTAAAAATTTGTTTCTTTTTGCTCTTGTCTGATAGGAGTGCGATAATGTGACGAGACTATCCTTATTTATATATTGATGTATCAGAATTTTCTGAAAGAATAACTATCTTATATCGAAGAATTCCGTATAAAGCGTAGGGTATCATCGCTCCTGTTTGTATATTATTTTTAGTATCATATTTTGTAACGTTGTAATTTTTTCAACACCTCCCCAGCCTAGAATGCCATATGATAGCCTAGATTCGACAAGTGCGTAATATGTTGTAATCAATTCTGGAGTATCCATACTCTTTGTTAATCTCCTAAACACATATATTATTCTTCTGAGGAAGGGTTCTCAGTGTGCTTATTCCATCGTTAATGGTAATACCAAGGTATTTGACTTGATCAGTTGTATTTATTTGGAAAATATTACCATGGTTTTTGAATGACAATTTGTGGTAATTTGGTTGGTGGAAAGCATAACAAAATTGTTTTTTTAAATAAATAATATATATATATATATATATATATATATACATATATATTTATATTTATAAATTTTTCTCTATCAAATCAAATATATTTGTATTTGAAACCGAAAATAAAAAGCTCCCTGAGTTGGAATCGAACCCAGCCTGCCGGGTGAGAGTCTGACACGCTAACCACTACTTCACGAGAACTGTTGTTGATATTATGAAAATAACGGAATTCAATTATTTATTGCTTTAACTGAAAACCTGAGGCTTTTAACATGCTAAAAAAGGTATATTTTAATTAAAATATCAAATCACTGTGATAGTAAGTTAAGAAACCCTTACTCAATTAATTTTGCATTTCCTGTTTCCCCATATAGGAATTGAATGCGTTGACATATAATTTCTACAGAACCTCAGAGTGGTTTTATCGCAAAACAATATCGAATAGACCGTGGTTTTATCCGTATAAAACAGTGAGAATACGTTTTAACACTATAAAACTTATCTAATAAATTTTTCGTTTGAAATTTCGGTCATTTGATTGTCTCAAAAATAATGAGGGAAATAGTCGCTTTTATTTCTATAACAAGGAATGTTTGTCAGCTGAAAGCTGTTTTTCAAATCAACCCATTCGTCCAGGCTCCAGAGTTTGCGACAGGCTCATACACACAGTAGCACTAATCGATTTTTATCAACATCGAATTACAATTTTTGGACGTAAAATTCCTCCATCTCAAAGTTGCTCGGAAGTAGAAAGAGCACTGCTCCATAGAACCGAACTGGAGAGATTTATTATATTATTTGAGTGACTTTTTGTGGGTTTTTAGGGTTTTGTATGTCGAATGGAACCCTTATAACATACTATATAATTTTTATTTTTTATTTTTGAAGGAGGGAAGTATGGTCGACGGAAGAATTCCAAAACATGGTTTGAAAGTATTTTTTTAACAAATTGTAATTTATTTACGTTTCGTTTGGAAATCTCAAACTTTTGCAAACGTTTGACAATTAGGGTTCTAATTATATGTTTCATTTATCAAATATTAAAAAACTTACCTTAAACACATGTTCGAAACAGAAGTCATTTTTTTTAGAATTCATATAATTTTGAGGGGCGGTTACGGGGTTGTGTTTTCATTCTGCTTCATATCATTCTAAATTCTTTAGAATATTAAAATTTTATGTGTTTGGGACGTGGTCGATGTTCTGATTGATGATAAAGATGATAAAGAAAATAGAAAACAAAAGATTAATATCATATGTAATTTGATGTTGTCTCTTCTATATGTAGTGATGTGTCTTATATTTGTACCCTCTGATATTGTTTTTTGACATTGACATTGTTTTGGTGAGACTTGTTTTTAATAAGTTTCATTGCGAGTTAAGGAAATGTGTCGGAGTATTTTTGTATAAATATATAGTATAGTTATATAGTATAGTTATATGTTTTGCTATTCATTAAATGATTTTATGGTAAAATTTACTGAGCTTTTTTATGTCTGTTTTGTCATTTGGTGCGTTTTACTTGAGTTTTATATGTATCATTTCTATCAATTATCTTTCTTAGTATTTTTTTTAAATTCCAAGACAACACCACGTTGTCACCACGAATTATATTGCGATCAATTGATATGATGGAATTCTCCTCAATCGATGTTCTTTTACTTCGATTGCCGAATAACATATATTAGAAATAATAATGTTCTCGGAAGTGATCCATCTTCTCAAACAGGATGTAGAACTCGTCAAAATAGATGATTGTACCAAAAACACTCGACAGCTGATCGACCTATGCAACAATCTAAGTTTTTTTCATAATTCCTGATAAAATACATCACAGACCTGAATCACATCTTAATACATTATCAATAAAACGGCATCAGAAATGGATCAAATCAATAGACATGATTTAACTTGTTTGTTTTTGTTTGTTTGTTTTTTAACCGCTTTCTTAGTTGTTTGACCAACCCTCAGAAGTTAATGAAAACTTGTACGAGTTAAGATCACGGGGACCTCACCTTTTATCGTGGGATCCGAAACCACTCTTGAGACCTTGAAAATTTTTTTTACCAGCTGCGGGAATCGAACCCGCGCCAGGTGGAAACAGTTGACACAAGACCGACGCACGTTCCACTGAGCCACAAGCCCCGTTACTGAAACTAACCAAACTCAAATATGCTCGAGTTTGTAGGAAACATTGTTTTACTGGTGAGTAGATTCATAAATAGTCAAATATATGTTCATAGAAAAACCTATAAAAGTTAGATGTCGAACATGCTGAGTGTCTGAATTATTATTAGGCTATGCTGAAAAATCCTAGAAAAGTAGGTGTAAAACTTCGGTCTGAAGTTAAAAATGTACCAATAACTTTTTTCTAAACATATGACAAAGGTGTATTTTATTTCTAGGATATCGATAGTGGGATAGCTGTAGAAGCATCTATGATTGACCAATAGGATACCAGCAGTGCGGAATCGGAAAATGTCAAATACTGCCAGACAGACAGACATTGATGCAGAAGTATTTTCCCATTTGATCTTATTCCTTAGAGACTCAGAAGTATCTACATTACAGACATAAATCGAATCTTAACGCATTATCTAAAAAAGAGTTCATTAAAAAAATCATAAAACTCGGCTGCGTAAAAAGTGTATTTTAAAAAAGATGGAAACAAGAGGATCAGAAAATATTGTCTGAAAATTATGTTTTAAGAGGTTAACTATTACTCAATACTGTAAACAATCTCACGCAGTCGGAGGCATCATCTTCTTTAATTTAACAATGAAGATATATTATTGCCCCCGACTGCGTGAGATTGTTTACAGTATTAAGTTCAATAGTTAACCTCCTAAAACAAAATTTTCTGACAATATTTTCTGGTCATCTTGTTTCCATCTTCTTTAAAGTACACGTTTTTTTTATTTTACACTTTTTGTTGAGATTTTAAGAAGGTAATAATCTAAAGTCATTATTTAAATTACATTTTTTTATTTTACACTTCAACGTTGATTTGTCGTTTTCTAGCAAGTGTTGTTCATCCTTGCACTTCTCCACCGTACTGATGAGGGCCGAGAGCCCGAAACACGTGTCTACGGTTAGCACTTTTCTCTGAGGGCTATGTCCATCAAATTCCTTCCATTTTGTTTGTAACAGTCCCCTCGATATTACTCTCTTTCAAATTTGTATTCCTGGACTCGGATGTCACGCAGGTAGCTATAGCTGCCTCCGTGGTGACGTTGGTTGTTGCCCTGGAATTCAGGGCCTGCTGACCGAAATCACAAATGAGCGGCTGGCTTCTGTTTGTTGACTCCGTTGATTTGTCGTTTTCTACCAAGTGTTGTTCATCCTTGCACTTCTCCACCGTACTGATGAGGGCCGAGAGCCCGAAACACGTGTCTACGGTTAGCACTTTTCTCTGAGGGCTATGTCCATTAAATTCCTTCCATTTTGTTTTCAACAGTCCCCTCGATATTACTCTCTTTCATATTTGTATTCCTGGACTCGGATGTCACGAGGTAGCTAAAGCTGCCTCCGTGGTGACGTTGGTTGTTGCCCTGGAATTCAGGGTCTGCTGACCGAAATCACAAATGAGCGGCTGGCTTCTGTTTGTTGACTCCATTGATTTGTCGTTTTCTACCAAGTGTTGTTCATCCTTGCACTTCTCCACCGTACTGATGAGGGCCGAGAACCCGAAACACGTGTCTACGGTTAGCACTTTTCTCTGAGGGCTATGTCCATTGAATCCCTTCCATTATATATATATATATATATATATATATATATATTATGAATCAGTGAAGATCTGATATGTAGAGAGAGAACAGCAATGATCCAAATACCAAGCCTTGTGGATCGTTGGGTCCTTTGAGAAATGTAGTTCTATTCACCAATGCCAAGCGAAATTATTCATGATTAAACTTTGGCGAATTAATAGAAACTGTGTTTCTTCATAATTTGGGCTTAAACAGTTTATGAGATACATTTTCATATCTTTGGAACCAACAATCAAAAAATTATTGTTTTGGAACCCTTAGAATTAGCCTTTTTGAGTGGTTTCTCATATGACCGACTATAATACAAAGAGATGAAGATGCCGTTCTTTCGACTACTTTCTATTTTTTGATATTTCAGTTGCCATTGTGCTCGGAGGAGAAGTTTGCGTACTGACCAGGTACAAGTCAAATAGTTCAGTTTAAAAGTATAGAAGATCTATTCTAGTTGAATAATTTATGTTCGACTCAAATTATAGGGTTCGTTCAAAATTTGTACATATTATAATGTTGAATTATGAAAGAAACCGGGAAAATGAAAAAATATCATTCCCCGTATGGAGTATATAGTAGACCAAATTGAGTGAAATTTATTCCCGCGGAAAATCCAGTCGATAACTTCGCTGACCGCTAGTAGCATAAATTACCGTAAATCACCACAGATTATATTTTATCGGGGTTGGGGTATAGATAATAGAATCTATCAGTAGGACGTGGTGTTGTGTGTGTCTAGGCAGAAGCAGCCATATATGGCGAACAACAGCAAGAAAAATGTTGTGCAGTAGTCGAAAGTACCATCCACATAAAATTTCTGACTTAAGCAAAGCTGCTTTAAATTTGGACAACAGCCAATGAAAGTGTTTAATACTAATGATTCAATATTTAATGGGCCACATAGGTTCTAAATAGCAGGTAGATTTTGTTAACGAGAAATATTATATATAAAAAAGGTAACTTGTAAACTCGACCTTCTTGAAAGTTTGGAGGTCAATAAAAACAAAAAGTCAGAATACTTGCTTAGATAAATTTAAATAATTTTTATTTGTTAAATTTGTTCCAACGAAGATTAAACAGTAGAAGTTTGCTTGCTATTTTGATGTGATTTTCGAATGATATCTCGTACATTTTCAAAGATGTAAAAAAAGTTCGGAAAACTCTTTTTAATGTTCAAAAATGACAATTGTGGCGAAGAAGAAAAAATGGTACATTGAGGAAGTAGAACAACCCAGTTTTCTTTATGCGAAAAAGTGACTGCGGATTGTTTATCAAAACCATTTTTTGATAAATCAGAACTTATTCCAAATCAGTGATTCACATGAACATGAGTAACAATTAGTGCAAAAAAAAATTCAAAATATAATATTCTCATATTTGAAATTAAGAAAAAGTAGTCCAATCAATTCCTATTGATTTGAGAAAGATTATTTCTATATATCTATTTTCTGTGACAAATGAAATTTTAATTCAGAAAAAGGTTTTGCAGGTGTGGAAATCACAAATGCTTTGGGTTGCAAAAGGATCACATTTTTTCAACTCAAGCAAATATTTCACTTACATTCATAGAAAAGGGGTTTCCACACAACTTAAAGATCTTCTAAATATGAAGAAACCATTTCAGCGGACTCCAGTAGCAATCAGCTGTTTCATGATTCATTCTTGAATGTGAAACTGCGATATGGCTATGGATTTGAAAGATATTTACGTTGAAATTGTGAAAATTCCCAATGTAAGACATTTGCTTCGGTAGAAAACTTCTATAAGAAGCAAAATAAATTAATTCCACATCTGGAAGAGTTTCCTCGAATCCCAAATTTTATTTTTCATACAAAATGGAGAAGCGTAAATCCTAAATTCTCCTTCAAATCTAACACAGTCTCCATAAAAAACAATTATACAAATATTCGAACAGATTTAGGCAGACGAAATATAATTGTTCATAACACAAAAGAAATCTTGAGAAAACAAGGATATGTCCTAGATCATTCTCTGGAAAGAAAACGAAAAGATCTAAAATTTAAAAAAGTTGATGAGGGTAGTAAACCTTGGACTCAATTACCAAGAAATCATCCGACTATCCTGAATATACCTTCCAAGCCCAGGGAGATATAAAAAAACCGTTACAATACTTTTGCTTAGATGCAAAATAATATAATTATTATTAACTTTCGGGCCGTTTCTTATTATCACCCAACAGACCTAACAAAAGATGTTATTATTGAAAATCCCTTTTAAATCCTTTAATATTATTAAATTCTTATCCTATTTTTATGTATGTTAGTTTTAGGCAAGCTTTGTCAACATAATTGATATTATATGACAATAAAGCATTTCTGATTCTGATAATAATCTCCTTTTGCAAATAGTTTACTGACATTTGTTTGAAAAATAAATAGATAGTTTCATTTGAAGTAAATGAATGAATATCCGCCTATGGTCGGCATTTTCGATCAAAGCGCAAATGCTATTATGTTTCATCAGGGTTGATAATAGACCCCAATTATCATCCAACTAAGAATGGATATACCCCGTTCTTCATTTGTCCCGTGTTGTAGTCCGGTCAGGGAATTATTTTTTTCAATTTTTTTGTACAAAAGAATAATAATAATAATGTTTATTCCAGTTTCAATAATATTAATAATAAACAAATGATTTGAAATAGAATAAACAGTAATACCACAAAAGTAGAAGGAACTACTTGTGTGTGGTGGTTCATTTCATAATGCTTTGATTACAGAGGTGTATATTTATCTAAATCATATTCAAAATGTAAATTTAAAGCCTAAAGATAGTCATTTCGCATATTCCTGGACTCGTTTTGGAAAGTGTCTGAAAAGTAAGACTTCCATCTTCCAATTCGAGTTACAGTTATACAGGACTGCTTTTCGAAGGTTCCTAGTTAATCAAAATATAGTCAGACAATTTCATTCAATTTATATCGTAGTAAGTGTTTTTGATGTCGATCATCTTGTGAGAAAAGGTGCGTGTTTGCTTACTATCCACTTTTTCAATCTGGATTTGAATAACGGGATTGAATTAATTGTTTTTAGGTCGATAGGTAAAGCATTATACAGAGTGGGCCATTGAAAACGAAACAGCGGCTCTGTAGGTCGGCAGAACCGAATTATATAAAAACGCTCGGACACATCAACTACATTTTCGAGGGGGACATCGCAATGAAATTCACTCGAAATACATTCCATCCCTCGGAGCTGTGACCGAAACCCCTACATTTTTAAACGGCAACATATGGCAAGTGATACCTCATTTGAAAGGTATTTTCCTTCATAATACCAAACAACAGAAATAAATTAGTTCTATCGATTCCTTTTCGAGATATAGGAACTTGAAGTTGGGAAATCAATTTTCATTCACTCAATCAATAAAAATAACATCTAACAATGCAACTGTTTAAATATAATTATCATTGTCAAGGAATTGAATGATCTAACTGTTTACCAACAAATAGCATGCAATTCCGTTTCAAATTTTTATTTCATCCTCATTTACTTGATCGAAAAAAAATTTAGGTTTTTAAGAATCGATAATAAGACGTTTTCTCGAATTCGGCTCAAATGCGAGTACAACAAAAACATGTATGAGATAATTTTTTTCGCCAGATCGCAATTGTGGACGTCTATCAGTGCAAAACTGATCTTTGATTGAACGACATTAGAGTGAATTACTTGACTAAAGCTGCTGAATATCTTTCCGCTATAATACGATCGCGGAAAGAGTTGAAATAATAACTTTTTTTTTAAATGATGAGTGCGGTAACCGTACAGCTAATTTGTTCAATGAAACGCATCCAGATAAACTTGTTGCTAGAAAATACGTTCTAGAGTTATTGCAAAAATTTCATCAAACTGAATCAGTAGCCAACAAGAAACGAGACCCAGAACGTGAATTTCCGTTGAGAAATGAAGCTGTTGAAGTTGCACTTTTAGGACAAGTTCATGCAGATCCAACATTGCGCACAAGGAAATTGGCTAGTGTTACCAATATCAGTAGAACCAGTATCCGCCGAATCCTGAAACATCATAAATTCCACCCCTACAAAATACATTTGGTACACCAATTGAATGAAGACGATTTTGATAGGCGACAGGAATTTTGTGAAATTATGACTACGAGAATAGATGGCGATGAGAATTTCCTTTTCAACATCTGCTTTTCTGATGAGTCTACATTCTTTTTGAATTCGACTGTGAATTGTCATAATTGTCGTTATTGGTCAGATGCCAATACACATGTTTTCCACAAAGTCCATACTCAAACTCCCCAAAAACTCAATGTCTGGGCCGGTATTTTTGGGGACCGTTTGATTGGACCAGTATTTTTCGACGGTAACCTGACAGGAGAAACTCATTTGGAATTATTGAATGAATTTGTTCATCCGCAATTAGTAGACATCATTGAAAATGACGATCTTCACCATGAAGACCACTTGATATTTCAACAAGACGGGGCACCTCCACATTATGCACAGCCTGTTTTTGGATAGAATGTTTCCTGGAAGTTGGATTGGAAAAAGAGGCTCTATAGAGTGGCCAGCCAGGATTTAACCCCACTCGACTTTTTCCTGTGGGGTCACTTGGAAAACAAAATCTTTGCAACCGAACCAGAATCTCTGGAAGATTTACGAAGGAGAATTATTGAAGAATGCCGTCGAATAACGCCGGAAATGCTACGAAAGGTGAGGTCTCGTTTTGAACAGAACTTGTACTATTGTATGGAAATGGGTGGTAGACAGTTTAAACATTTAGTTCATTGACAATAATAATTATTGTGACAGTTTTTTTATCAGATATGGTTTTTATTGATTGAGTGAATAAAAAGTGATTTCCCAACTTCAAGTTCGTATATCTCGAAAACGAATCGATAGAATTAATTTATTTTTGTTGTTTGATATTGAGAAGAAAAATACCTTTCAAATGAGGTATCACTTGCCATATGTTGCCATTTAAAAATTTAGGAATGGTGGTCACAGCTCCGAGGGATGGAATGTATTTCGAGTGAATTTCATCGCGAATGATGTCCCCCTCGGAAATGTAGTTGACGTATGCGAGCGTGTTTATATAATTCGGTTCTGCCGACGTACAGAGTCGCTGTTTCGTTTTCAATGGCCCACACTGTATATTCTGGGTTTCAGGAATGAGGCGGATATTTGAGAGATAGTTTTTGAAATAAATGGCACCGAAAGGTAGGTAGCACCCTGTCTGGTATCGTATCTATGAGATACTCTTTATTAGTGCTTTTCTTCTGATTTAGGATCAGGTTACTCATGAATATTTGTTTGACGTCCAAGACCTTCGCCAACTCATAAATCGCATCGCTCGGGTAAGTCCTATTTTTTGAATATATAATTCTCAATATCCATTTTTGTAAAATTTCCACTGCTTTCATGTGGTTATTATAAGCTCCACCCCATGCAATTATGCCATATCTGAGCTGAGACTCCACCAGGGCAAAATATAATCTTCTCAAGTCCTTTGTTTGGAGAATGTTTTACGTATGTTTGAGTAGTTTACCAATATGGACGTCCCATTTCATGGGGCTATCCGAGTAGACACCCAGATATTCAATATTCTGCACTATACAGGAATTTCTATGATGCTAATATTTTCCCTTATCACCAGAATATTTAAGGTGGGCATTTTATTTTAATTTGCAGCGAAAAAGACACATTTGGTCTTCTCAAATTTTATTGTGAGAAGTCTCGAGTCAAACCATGTTTTAATTTTCAAAATGTCTTTCTCAGGTGTTTCAGTCCGTCCCCGAGTAAAAAATTGCCGTTTCATATGCAAAGCTGATTATTTTTCCTTTAGACGATATGTAGGTTGTTTATGTAAAAATTAAACAGTATTGGTCCTAGAACCGTGCCCTGGGGAACACCGTATTCAATGATATGGAATTCGCTATGGGTTCATATAGAACAGAAAGGTTCAACCAATATTGTGATTTTAATTTTCCAAAGAAAATCCCATCTATCCATATTGCGGAGATAATCTGCGCACCAGTGTCTCCATTGGGGTTGATCAACACTCGGCAATCGCGGCCGGTTGGTCGGCAGGTTCCGCGCTATAAATAAATTGCGTGCCGGCCATAAATCCACAAGTGACAGCTCCCTCGGAGTCGCTTCGGTCACAAAACTAAATTCCAACGGGCAATAGTTCATTTAGTGCAGTATACACCCGACCTATTACCGCTCTAATTGAGAATCGCATTAAGATCGTAAATTTTCGAAAGTCGCCACTTCTGTCTATTGTCCTGTGTGCGGTGGGCCAGAAGGGTACGAAAAATAGAGGCTGTTGGCCTGATGGACCAATCTGAAATTTCCTTGGTTGGAGTTTATTCCAGTATTGGACGTAGGGTAGAGAGAGCGAGAGAGACATGATTCCAGAATTTGAAACCCCTAGTAAAATGACATAAAAAAATAAATCAATATATGACAGTACCAATCGATAAAATAAGATTTTTCTCATCTTACATAGTTGGTGATTCCTCTAAGTAAGTTCAATGTACTGATTTCAAACCATTTTAAGTCAATATGAGTAAATGAAAAAGAATAATTTATTTCATTTTTATCAACTTCAACATAAGCAAGCGATGGCGCGGTCAGTCAGAAAGGTTTTTTTTCCTTAAATTCCAAAAAAAAAAAAAAATTTCTATTTTTGTATATGATCAAAAGTTGGAAAAGTATTCAAATCTCCCTAAACGCTTTCTAATATTTCTATGAAATCTGACAAAGAGGTTTCCTTTCGGTTCGACTCACCCATAGAATTCCAAATCAGTAATCAATCAGACACGAACGAACGAACCTCAAATAAATTATTTATTCTCATCAAAGATAATGCACAGCGATTTTTTATTTATGTGTACATCTTGGAGAAACTGTATAGTAAAAGTATATTTCGAATCATACTCCATTGCTCTAGCAAGAGTCCATCGTGACAATATTCTGTCATCTTTCGAACACCATATCTCCTACTGTTTTGAAATCTCAACTTTCAAAAGTCCGAAAGATATTCGGAAGCTCTTGGGACAAAACAAAAGGTGAACCCATTACTTGGTTCAAGAGTCATATCCGGAGACGAGAGCATCTCATGTCGGTCGAATCGAGAAATGCATGGCATGAGGCAACCAACCCATCGAAAGAGGTACACTACGCTAGAATGATTTCCAAAGTCAACGGATGCCCGAATGAATTTGAGTATGTTGGTCATTTGCAAATACAAGAAGAGAAACAGTTCTTATCCCCCTTACCAAAGATGATTATGCACTACCATCACTGCCAGAGATGATGTCAACCTACAAACTGAAATGTGAGAAACAAGATAAATAAGTACCGCCCACTTCACAACAAAATGCCCTTAATAGTTTCTCATGAAGGACTATCTGACGTTGTGCTTTCTGGATTGTATATCAATAAAATTATCGGGTCCGAGAGAATTTCATGAAAGATATGTGCTCTTGAACACCTATCCAACTGAAAACAGCCCAAGTACAGCCCATTCTGAAGGAAGAGGAAGAATAATCCCCCAGAAATCTAAAGGCAATATTGATATTAGCACGGATAATTTGCTCATTTGTTTTAACACATATATTGCTATGCTTCAATGAAAATCGAACTTATTGTTAAAACTTATTTAATTCGGCACCAAGTTTTCACCTCTGAACTTCTTTTCCCAAATTATACGTTTGGGCGTTCAGTCCCTTGCAAATGAATCGATGGATGTTGTCAGCGGGAAACTGTGTATACTTTTTAGATATTTTCATTGAAATAAGACTACTGTAGAAAAAAATTGAAATAATTCGATTGTAATTATTTTGTTTTCCCATTTTTATACTAATCGAAGATTATTAGTTGTACTTCCCGAAATTTCCCGGCAATTATTTCTGTATCAACTACCTTGATCTTTCTACTATACGATTTTGTAAAAACTAGCACCGGAATAACCTTGGTTTCAGGAAATTAGGGTGATGAAACGTCAAAGGTCTTAACTGCATTTATTTACTACGTATATTTTTTCGTTTATTTTTTTGTTTTAGAGTCAGCAAATGTTAAAATAGTGACTCGAAAAAAGTTGCTTAATATGATGCAGCGGCTAAATTCACTAAACATGAACAAAAAACCAGATATTGTGCAAAGTTACCTACTAAATTATGATGACTATACATAAGGTAAAATAAAGGAAATCAAGCATTATTTCTTGCTGTTTTGAGTCCGAAATAAAATTCCAATGGGAAAGGAAGAAGCATTCACAAAAGTATCGACCAGGGTGGTGTATCAAGTGAGGGATCAAAAAGAAGAAAAACTGAAGAATTGAGAAGCTCTACAGATGTAGAAGTACTTGCCCATGCTGCTCAGGTGAAGTTGGCAACTTCTGGAAAGAGGGACTCTGCTCAACATAGTCAAAGAAATAACTAGTACTTGACCAAATCGTGCTAAAAAGTATAAGCAAGCATTTGCTAGGTATCATCAGAAGGACAAATCAAATACTCGAATGTCTTAACTACAAGCACTCTCGATGTTTGTCGAAGCTGGTCTTTCCAGAGGCCAATACGAAATCATAAGAAGGGCTAACAAGAAAGGTATGCTGCTTCCTATGCAACCCCATGTTGCACAAGATACCGAAGAATCTGATGATCAGGAAAATGGAGCTGAATCTGAATCGTCCTCTGACGAAGAAATCTCATCTTCTGACTGATCTATTTTGTAAGTTTTTTATTTTTCTCATGTGATTCGAAAAAATTTGGTGAAAATTAAAAACAAACATATTATTTAATGTTAAGATAGTATCTATTACTGAAATTAGTTAGATAGTAACTTACAAAGATTAAACTACAAAAATAATGTTGGCCGCCCAGATCATTCAAATACCTCACCGTGCATCGGCCTATTTCTGATAATGGGGCTCATCACCGATGGTGGTGAGCACACTTCCCCTCCCCAACCGGAAATTTTATTGGATCTGAATTTTGGGAAGCTCAACATCCATGAACTTGCGGCCGCCGGCTTAACGCCCCCTTGAAAGGACGGCAAATCCCTCGCTATATTACATGTTCATCCCTGCAATCTGCGATATGCTACTACGCTGTAGTTGTACAGGCTTTCAACGCGAGCTTTTCCTGGCAGGTCGTCCAACCACCATCCAAGTACTAACTGCGATTGACGTTGGTTGACTTCTGATATCGATAGAATTCCGTCAACCTGATGAGGCGAGCTGTGCCCTCTACACTCTCTTTCTTTCACATTAACAACATGTTGAGATCAACCCGTCCACTCTTTCGCACACGATAGCTACCTTCGTACCACATAATACTGTATTTGTAACTTATATTCCTGTTCTGTAGTTGGGTGTAAAACAGTGTATCAATAAATAAATAAATAAATAATATACTTCAAAAACTCCTGTGATGGAAATGTAGGTTGGAACTGTGAAGAAGAATCTTGAAATGATTCTGTGACAACCTGATGGAGATGAATACAGCCATGACACAAACTAATGTTTCACCCAGAAGATGCGGCTCAACTTTGCCCTGGACCATCTCAGTAAGGTTCCTCAAAGAAGAGCTAATTGCATTATTTGCCATGTTAAAGAAAACTTTTCACGTAACATTCACTCCCATGAAAATAGAAATATTTCATTTTATGATCTTTCACTGGAATTTGGCGTCCTTCAAGTATTTTGCTCCTTCGATTGCGATGTACATCAGTCGTGTTTCTAAGTGCCCATCAATTTCTGAATGCAAATCCATTGAAATTGTTGATACACATTTGACAAAAATTAATAAATTCAATTTAGACATGGACGTTCTTCCAACCCTTTCAACATTATGAACCAAATCATATCTGAAAAGTAGGGAAAAAAGAGAAAAATACCAATCGAAGAAATATCAACTCTCTAAAATGAGATACAGGTTTTAAAAAGCACGAATATTGATTTGATTACATCATTAAGTAGATTTATGTATTTACTTATATATTTGCTTCTACACAAAGGTTCACAACTGTTTGAGTGAATTTTCCACATGGTTTGATAGAGTTATATGCACGGTAGTGTGAATATGAATCGAAAAGTGAATCAAACGACAACTGGACTATCGTGCAGAATAAAAAGAAAACTGGAAAACAGCAGAGGTTTTCTTGACCGATAAGTTTGTGGTTTCTCTGATATTTTAGGGCAAGTAGGTTTAGAGATGAGAGGGGAAAGAAATGGTCCATTTTTATAAAATATTGCTAACAAGATAGCTGAATAAGTAGTGTTATGGAATTTAATTTTTCAAATTATCAAATTACTTGGAACTATCGATACATGTCAAAGTATCGGCAATGATTGATTTGTTTTAAAAGTTTTCACTTGAATTCTATTACACCCTCTGCGGTTTTCAGAGTTATTGCTGAACAGGAACAGTCTACAGGAATGGACTACCTTTCTACAAACATAATCAAAGCTCTATTATCTGAGGATATCTGCGAACCTTTGGCATACATAGAACCTGATGAATGAGAAAAATTCATCAATTTTTCAAGAAAAATTATTTAATTGGTAATCAAAGATTTTTCCTAGTGTGATCAGAAAAATGGATATATGATTAATTAATTCTTTTTCTTCTAAAGTATAATATAATCAGTAAATATAAGAATAGTTTGGAACCTTCCTGTTCAACCGACCAACGTGGACTTTGGGGTTCCACAGTTTTGGAACCATTACTTTTTTAGGAAGGAAAGGTTTGTATTTCATTTCGGCTGCTAGCCATCTTCAGTGCATATCTATAAAATTGTTGTTACAAAATATGTATCAATTGGGAATAGAAAGTAAGGTTACCTGTCAAGTATTCACAGAAATTGTAGCTCGAATATTGAAAAAAATTCCTAACTTTGGTAGAGGTTTTGAATAATAAAATATATATGAAGTATCTGAACTCGTGGTGAGATGTCGGATGTCGTCAATTTGACTTTGATTGGCACTTGCCAGTTGAACATGATGTTGCCAGATGAGGAAATAGGTCAAGAATGTTAGAACACCCGGTTTTGTCACGAAATTTTCACAGGCGCTTTAGAACAGGATATAAACAGTTTAGCAATTGAAAACGACGACTTGCAACAATGCATATCTCAAACAACCTCAACGAAGTACTTTGTACGATTGATTACGCTTAAGGTAGGTTGACTTCCTTTAAGTACGGAACTATAATTGCATTGTTCCAATGTAGTCGTGAACTAACAATACTTTTATTTATATTATAGCTCTGAAGGAGCGAGAAATATACTAGCGAAACGTTAGCGAAGACGTAGAATAGTTTTTTTTTTGTCCAACACCCTGCAATCCCTCATATATAACTGATTTGGACGCAATCATAGAAATAAAGTTCATGTAATTAGTGGTGTTAGGATATGTCTGAAAAATAAAATGTATTTTTTCAATGGTCATGATTTTTTGTTTTTTATTCCCTATTATTTTGTATGTGCTGCACAGAGTAAAAAAAATAGGTAGGATTTGAAACGTTATTTGCCTTGTTATATATCTTTGATTTATCTATACATATCTCCAAAGACAAATAACGAATAAAGAATGAAATGGATTAATAAATTACATCGGTTTGGTCCAACTCGAAGGACCAACGCTGCTATCATTTACAATTATGACAAAAGAACCACTTCAGCTCCTCCTACCGTTCATCACATTTTCCTTAGTGTGGGTAAGGCGATATACAGATGTGTAAAGCAATCATAGGTGGACTCGAAACGAAAGTAATTAGCCGTGTTGTGATATGTCTAAGAATACCCGTCAGGTTATTAATGTTGGTGGAGGTGCGTGTGTATGTTATTGTCTTCGATAATAGCCGCGCTGAGACGATTGCCAAGAATTTCGCCTATCTGCCGGTGCATCAGGACACAAATAAAGTGGGTGTTCGAACTAACATTGCCGCTCATAGACACCGGTCCAGTGGCGGCGGGATACACCTGGGGTGCTATTTTCAAACTTTATGAGGCTTACGTGAACGGATATGTCATAATTTCGTATGGCATTCAAAACTTGGTACTTGCAAACCAACAGAAAGAGAAAGAGGCTGCAAAGTAAAACATCTAGACTGGTACAAAAAATTGTGCACGATCCTACTGTTCATGCAAATAATTTAAACCGAATATGAATCTCAACAAAATTATGAAAAAACATCCAATATAATAGAAAACTCTGAAAATAACAATGCAATTGAAGATACCAAAGAAATTGCAAATACCAAAGAAATTGCAAATACGTTCCTGAAAATTTTTGCTACATGAATAAAACATTAGAACATCCGATGGCGCGACTAGTTGGAAAGATAGATATTACAATCTATTTCAATTTTTGTGTATACCCTGAATTCTACGATGAAAAGTTGAAGGTTTTAAACCCACCTAATATTTCTATATAAGATAAATATACCCAAAATCGCCTATGTTTTATTTTTTAATTTTTGTCAATGCATAAAATACATTTTTTAAAACAAGACCCGACGCGACAAATTGTTGGTAAGTCAAAATCCAAATTTCAAGCGAAATAAACAGTTGTGAAACTGACAAGAAAAAAATTTTGATTGAAACTGTATTTGGGCCATATTGGGTTACCCATGTACCTATTATGGCCTCATACCTCATACCAAAGAAAATGCCTAGGCAAATAAAAGGATTTATTTTATTTTGGTGCACTTTCACCACGATTCGTCTGTTCCAGATTTTGGAGATTTTGAGGGTGGGGCTTTGGCATTGGTATTTAAAGATGGGGCCTTCGCCTTGGTTTATGAGGGTGATTTTTGGGCCTTGAGTTTTGAGGGTGGCGCTTTCATCTTGGTTCTTGAACTGGTACTTGTGTCTTGGTTTCAGATTCTGCTCCTTTGGTTATGTTTTCGTTGAAAACATCGATGTTGTAGAACAACAGCTCTACTATTGATAGCTTTTTGTTTGATGGTGACCTTAGGAGTTTTTTTGATCGAAGTTGGAAGTAAATCATGAAATGAACTGGTATTATTTTCATCAGATACATCGTCTCCAATGGAATTGTTTAAGGCCTCTCCGATGGGATCAATTTCTTCGACAGACAAAACACACTCTCATACGCTTGCGAGGTGACAAACCTGATGTTCCAGGCTGTGGAGAAATTCGCCCCGTTGGTAAAGTCATAGGAGTTGATGTTGCTGATGTTGCTCGAGGTTGTCCTTGTGGTTCTGGCGCAGTTTGTTGTTACGGTGAGGGAGTTGTCACCTGGAGATCTCCTTGTTCAGGTGGTGCTGAATTAGATACAGAAATTGGTTTGAACGCATCCTCAGGAATTGCATTCGGATCGAAGGGGAACAAACCGGTCGCCCAAAATCTTGATTTTATGTTTGACGGTGTGATAGAGTAATCCCATAGTGAATTTCCCAAAACGCTATTTGGTTAATGTATTCTCGCCATAATTGTGTCAGTACAACATCTGTTGTTG